>JAJOZX010006790.1:0-256719 GCA_023014485.1 Bathynomus jamesi | reverse complement strand
CTAGAGCGAGAAATACCAGTAGTTTTTGAAGTTTCTCTAACGGATTTGTGGGTGTTGGGCCGTTCTTCTTGACCGCATATCATGGATGAAACCGTGTCAGTATTTTCCTCAGTACGTGATGTTTTTTTGCCTTCCATGCCTTCTTTTCGTTTGGTCGACCCTGTGATATCGATTTTCTTTGAGATATTGAAGTCCAGGTATCGTCCATCGTTTATTCGGAAACTCTTTCTTCATTCGTTTTACACCCAGCGTTTCTCCTTACGCAGGTTCAATATCAATGGTTCATCTTCCAAAGAGTATTTCATTTTGTTATAACTTGTTCACCAACTATAGCAGAATGATGGTCGAAAATGAAAAAGGAAATAAATTAATTATTTTGTGTAAAAATTAGGAAAATTAATTATTTATGGAAAAACTGACTGTCATCTGAAAGTATTAGTTGCTGACTTTGACCGCCTTTCAATTGAGCACCATATTCTGATACCTCCCTCCAGTTGTGAGCCTATACCTCTACTCCTGGGACGTTGAATCTAGATTCAAAGCCAGCGTTTGAAAGAGTAAAAGTACGGGTACAACATAAGACCTCAGCAGTATATCAATATAGAGGGTGAGCCACAATATTTTTTCAAAAGTTGGGTAATATTTTTTTTGGCCCACCCGATATATATATATATCAGTGGCGGATGGTGACTGTGTGAATTGGGTGTGCGGAATATCATGTGGAGTAAAATTAATAACTGAAATTCATGTTAACTTAGTTATTAATAAATCTTAATATTACACTAAACACTTGGAGAATTTAGGTGAACTGTAAAAAATCTAACACCAATTTCCTCCGGGCTCCTTTAAGCATCGAACTTATTTACACATAAACTCAAGTCTTCTTTTTGGAGAAAAATAGTGAGCAATAACGCTGAGAAGCCGTCTGACGCGGGCCATGGCAACATAGGCCCTGTCCACTTTACCATATATAGAGGGTGTTCTGTCCACAGACCGCACACTCTCCGCCCTGATTCCTCGCTCTCTCCCTTTTTCATTTGATTTTGGCACGGGGTAAACATAAATTTATATTCCCATAGTAGGGGAGAAGAATGTGTGTGTGTGTGTGTGTATATATATATATATATATATATATATATATATATATCGCCGCACGGCAACACTGAAATTTCGCGCCTCAAACAAGCTCTGGGGACGCTTCTATCGCTCAGTACCAAAATTTTACCGAATGGTTGTGAAGAGAATCGGAACAACTGAATTGAAGTAGCTCATTTCTCATCTCGACTAGTGTAACAGTCGAACGCGGAATTAAGGGTTAGGGCATCTTTTTCGTCTCGACTAAAGTTGAGAGAGGGAGACAAAGGGTTAATTAAATATTAATTTACAGAAAATCTATTGGGTGCGCGGCGCACACCTAGCACACCCTGAATATACGCCCCTGATATATATATAAAGGGTGATCCAGAGAAATGGGACCCAAATAAACCCCTGTAACTCTTAAAGTATAAGTCCTTTTATAAAATCATACGCATCATTCGAAAGAGGATAGTTACAAGTTTGTACAGGATTGTATAGGTTTTGACAACACAAGACAAGATAAGATACAAAACAAAATAAAGTGTTAGTTAAAACTAACCCTTCAAGATGACTGCATGGACTGTGGAACAGCTGCGTTTCATAACTGAGCAATATTATGAGCATGGAAGAAGTGTAGTTTCAGCTCAAAGATCTTTCAAGACAAATTTTCAGATGTCAAAATCACCTTCTAAGAAAGTAATCCGTCGGTGTGTCAGAAATTTTTCCCGAACTGGCAGCATTGGAAAAAGAAAACCAACTGGAAGAGTGCGCACAGCAAGGATAGACGAGATCATTAACAGAACTCATGAAATTGTACAGGATAATCCTAACATAAGCATCAGACGTGCTTCTCAGCTGTTAGGAGTTGGATATGGAACAACACACCGTATATTCAAGCAAATTTAATGCTCTTTCCATATAAAATTCAAACAACAGTGCAACAACTAAACGATGGAGATTTCGCACGAAGACGACAATTCTGTCAATGGATCCAACAGAAGGTAAATGACACCACCAATTTTCTAGCAACTTTGATTATGTCAGACGAAGCCCATTTTCACTTGAATGGAACTGTAAACAAACAAAATTGTCGTTTCTGGGCAACAGAAAATCCATTGAATATTACCGAAGTCCCGTTGCATAGTCAGCGTGTAACTGTTTGGTGTGGTCTTACTGCATCTCAGATCATAGGGCCGTACTTTTTCGAGGATTCCACCGGAAACACGGTCACTGTAAATGGTGATCGCTACGGAAAAATGTTGACCGATTTCCTTATTCCTAAATTAAGAGATCTTGTCTAGAAAACCACTGGTTCCAACAAGACGGAGCTACCTGCCATACCACGAGGAACTGCATGGCAGTTTTGCGTCAAACGTTTCCAGGCGAGTTAATCTCAAGATTTGGAGACGTTGAATGGCCCGCAAGGTCTCCGGATTTTTCTCCCTTAGATTATTATCTCTGGGGATATTTAAAGAGTAGGGTCTACAGAAATAACCCAACGACCTTGCAAGAATTGAAGGCCGCCATCACAAATGAGATACAGGCCATACCACCGCACACTCTTGCAAAAGTGATGCAGAACTTACAAGCGAGAACACTGGAATGCTTGGCAACTAATGGAGCACATTTGAAAGGAGTCATTTTTAAAAAATAAATATTTCATAATAAACTTGTAACTCTACTCTTTCGAATGATATATAGTTTTTATGAAAGGAATTAAATATTAAGAATATTTGGCTTTTTTTTATGGGTCCCATTTATCTGGATCACCCAGTATATATATATATTATATATATATATATATATATATATATATATATATATATATATATATAACAAGTGACAGAGTTTTACAATTTTTTAGATATTTGATATGACATTAATATATTCCCAGTACTCTCATCTGAATATGCCGTTGGAAGCATTGGAGGCTTCTTAGGCAAAATTAATGCTATTCATCTTATTTATTACATAAAAATAGTGAAAGTGGCAAGTAATAGTAATAGTGACAACAAAAAATAATAACAACAATAATAATAATAGTAAAAGCAGTATAAAATTTACAAAATATTACATAATTTTAAATTAAATTATTTATTGTACAGGGTGTCCCATAAGTCCGGCATCATAGGAGAAATTCATATTTTTCTATACCATAGTTCATTTTTCTCTTTCTACAGGCCATAATGTCTGTGAGCCAATAACACAGAGTTGTGTCTGGATGCAGTCTGTTAAATTCAGCAGCGGCCTCTCTTTGACTCCAATTTCCTATGAGTAGAATTATCTGGATTCGTTCTTCCTTGCTCACAGACATTATGGCCTGTAGAAAGAGAAAAATATGAATTTCTCCTATGATGCCGGACTTATGGGACACCCTGTATATTTAGTAGAAAATAAATGATACTTAATAAAAAAATATCAAAAGAATAAATTAAGAAATTAAAGGTGCTTAATGAAATTAGCATATTTCAAAATGTTAATTATAAAATGGGAAAGTCATTACAATGGTTAAAAATGACAGTAGTGAACCCGTACATCAGTAGGAGCTAATGAAGTGCTTTTTCAGTGATTTGCGAAAGACATTTTGTGGTGAAGCCTACCTGATATGCATGAGAATTGCATTCCATACATTTGCTCCATCGAAAGAGAGGTGCATTTCCTGCAGTTTCTATTGTATAGTTAGATTTTATATATAAAATCTATGGGCAGTCTGGTTTTATAACGATGGTGTATTTGATGTGAGGGCGGGGGTTGTGATTGCTCTTTGAATGGGTGATGTATGTTGATTTTTATTGATAACTTAGGGTATATTGAGAGTAACATTAAGTTTGGATAAGTTATTTAGTTTTACTAGTAAAATATTTAGCTCTTTAAACATTAGGGAAGTGTAACTTTGTCTGTTGTCATTATTCCGAGAGAGTTCGCAGACATTTTTTATGAATTGCTTCCAGAGGATGTTTTATACGAAGGCCACTCAATATATTTTACCCCACCTTTTTTTTTTCTTTCCAAGTTTCCTTATAAGTTCCAGAAATTTTGTACGCAAGTAGTTACATACCTTTTTCACAAGTTTTTATTTTTCTACATAATCTCCATCCTTTTCTACGGCTTTCCTCCACCACGAAACGAGGGCCTTTATTCCTTGCTGGTAAAAGTCCACTGGCTTCCGCTGGAGCCACCTCTTAACCTCCTCAACAACCTCATCGTCAATCTGAAACTTTCTTCTACGAATAGCATCCTTCATTGGCCCAAACAAATGGAAGTCTGAAGGTGCCAGATTCGGGTTGTATGGAGGATGGGGTAACACAGTCAAGCGCATTTTTGTGATGGCCTCTCTTGTTTGCAAACTGTTGCGTGGTCTTGCGTTATCGTGCAAAAGAAGGACGTCTTCGTTTTCTCTCCGGTCGAACTCGTTTTATACGTCTCTGGAGTCTCTGTAGGGTAGCAATATAGGCCTCTGAGTTGATTGTTTGTCCTTTCTTCATAATGTCCACCAGAATCACCCCTTTCATGTCCCAGAAGATGGGGCCATAACCTTTCCTGCAGAGGGAGCCATTTTGAACTTTTTCTTGCGGGGGAGTCTGCGTGATGCCACTCCATAGATTGGCGTTTTGTTTCAGGTTTAAAGTGGTGTACCCAAGTCGCATCCCCAGTCACAATTCGTGAAAGGAAGTCATCCCCTTCTGTCTTGTATCGAACCAACGACTCGGAAGCAATTTCTTTCTTTGGGCTTTGTGATCTTCAGTCAGTTCGCGAGGAACAACCGTGAACACACTTTTGAATATCCAAGTTGCTGAATTATCGTACTCACACTTCCTTCACTAATTCCTAGCTCCAGTGATAGCTCCTTGTATGTGACGCGCCGATTTGATCGAATGATGCTGTTAGCACGTTGCACAGTGTGAGATGTGACAGCCGATGCCGGCGACCGCTGCGTGGCTGCATCATCGAGGATGGCTCTCCCTCTCTTCGATGATCTCATACGTTAGACAGCGTCAACTGTGCTTCGTTCAACAACAGCATCTTCGTAAACGTTTTGTAGACGTTTGTGAATATTTTCAAGTGTTTCCTTCTCTGCGGTTAAGAACTCGATAACAGCTCTCTGTTTACGAAGCACATCACTGTCATACGCCATTTTCGAAACTGCGTTAACCATCGGTTTTATACAAGGGCGTTTAAAAGCGGTTTTATACAAGGAGGGAGGCTCAAACTGGAAAATCCGGGCAAAAAGTTCAAACTTACGGCCCAAAGACATTTCAGCCCCATGGCCTATTATTTAGCTAAGAAAAAGGGCGGGGCAAAATATATTGAGTGCCACTATATATTTTTGAGGAAGGATCTTTTTTTTTTAAATAGCCTGAGGAGAAATCTTCATATTTTAGATTTGATATTTTGTACGTGACTTTTGAAATTGTCTTTCGTTTAAATTAATGTCAAGTGTATAGATAGATAGATAGATAGATAGATATCGAATAATTCACAATTTTCACGTGAACTATATTAAATATGATATAATCCAGAAGGAAAATTAAAAATAATTCCGAGCGCTTTCATCTTTTACAAGACTTCAGGAAATTAATAAAATCTGAAAAAGTAAACAATTTACATTAATCCTTTAACGTCGAAAGTATTTGCATGGTTAAGTCTAAACGCGTGTATTTGAAATGTTACACGTTCGACCCATGCGTCGATAGAGGGTTAAGGTCCGCCATCAATAGAATTTAATCCTTGGGAGAGTGTTTTCCTTTACCGGATGCTATATACCCTCCCACGGATTAGATTCATTTGGAGATAGACCTTAATGTAGGTTGTTCACTTTCTACTGCTTCTGTTCGTTCCTCGAGAATATCTTGAAAGAGAGGAAACCGCTCAGAATCGTTTTTCATTACCTGGTATGGGTACGTCGACGACGTTTTGCCTTAATATCATTAGACAAATACCCAAAATAAACCATAAACAAGTTAAATAATGAAGTTCACGACAGTATATGAGAAGGATGAAGAAATTTCCTTCCTTCGTGTGCTCATAAAGAGATCCCATCTGAATGAACCAATAATATTCATGATCTTCGGGATAAATTAGCTCTCACTCCAGTTTTTCGTTCATTGCTTTTCTTCTCCTTTATCCTCGGTCAACGGAGGTTATTTTCATCGATAGGTTTTTACGCGCCTGAAATAATCGTAGACCTCAATTTGTTCATGATGAAGGTAGATTTATAAAGGACGTTTTTATTAAATTAGTTTATCCTTTAAATTTTCTAAATAAATCTTTTAAATTAACTAAAAGGAATTTTTACAGTAAAGACTCTCATAGAGATCGAAATTGACCAAAGAGCCTTGTTTTAACCTTTTACTTATGAATAAACGAATAATTTACCCGATAATGTTACTATATAGTATCTAAAGTCCTGGGCTACGTCGTAGCCAATGTCGAATGGCGTTAACACCGCTTCCCGTTGATCAGTGAAGTTAAGCGACATTGGGTAGTAGTTGGATAGGAGACCGTCCGCTGCGTCCAGACTATGTAGCGACCCGTGGTTCGGATCCCACGTAAAGCTGTAGATCCCCTCCGTCATATGGCCTTAAATGTTGCGAAGGAGTTGAACAAAACCAATAATTATTATTATTATCTAAAGTCCCCTTGTACTACGAAAAATTTTCTTCGTAAGGACCGTCTCGAGTAAGACGCCAAAATAAATCGGGTACTCGCAGAATCCCATGTCATAACTGTAGTAAGATTTAATAAATAAAATAAATTAATTAATAAATAAAATAAATAGTCCAGCTTCACAATTATTTACGTCATTGTAAATTGTAAAACCAATGTATTATTTTATTATTAATAAAGGTTATTTATTTCAATTAATTATATTGGCGAAGCAAATGATTTTTAAAATAAGAATTTACCAACATAAATACACCATAAGAACGGGTGACTATAATTCTGTTTTACGTCAACATCGCTCTACAGTTGACAATAATATTGCAATTAATAACTCTTGAATATGTTTACCAACCAACCAACCTCTCATTAAAACAAGAGAAACTTAAATGAACCCTTTTTAATATAAAAATAAGAGTAATTTTAATAATAGTCGGAGGTTTTTTAACATTGACCCTCTCATTAACCATTTTTTTTTATCAAAAGTAACCACAAAAAAAGGATCTTTTAAAACCATTTCCACCTGCCAGATGTACGGCAAAAAATTTTTTCTTTCTTTGAATTCCTCCTCCTAATTTTAGTTACCGCCTAAGGAGAGGTTGAGCTTCCGAAAAGCTTTGTTGTTTTTTTTAACTTTTTTTATGGTTGAATTTTAATTCTCTCGTTAATATTTTTATTATTTTAAATATGGAAATTTTTCATATTAATATTCAGTACGATACTGTACTTTCCATATATAACCTTTGGTATGCTTCCGCCCGAATTGTTCATCCTGACGAAGGTCAAGCTCTTCAATCCACCTTAGACCTACAGCTTAACGTGGAATCCGAACCACGCCCCACCAGTAGCCCAGCGTCTAGGCTACCCTGGGTACCCATTTATCTACCAACCACTTTCTTTATTGTGTGGAAGGATAAACAGCTGGGTTTTGCTGCGCGCCGGCTGCCGTCACCGGGTCTCGATCCCGGGGTCGATGGATTCGTAGTCAGCGACGCTAACCACTACACCACCGAGGCGCATTTTATATATATATATATACTGTAATCTATAATTTCTTGTAATTTATATGAACATTATAATTTATAATTTGGTATAATCTTTTATATAATTTATAATTTCTTTAATTCACTTTCATTTCCAAAACTTTATTTTGGATTACGAATTCCAATTTTACAAATTTTATAATTTTCAAATACAATTTATAATTTCTTATAATTTATTTTAATTTTAAACTTGTTTTCGTCTAAAAATTCCGCTTCTGAATAAAATTAAATCAATTTTCCGGTTTTTATTACACCAAATTTCCAAAGTTAAAAAATTAATGAAATGTTACACTGCGAATCCGTAGATTTTATCGAAATTAAATTAAACTCTTCTCTCTCTCTCTCTCTCTCTCTCTCTCTCTCTCTCTTTCACAGGAATTCGATAAATTCTCGAAAGCTGAGCTATTTTTCTACTTGTCGAGGATTCTTCTAAACGTAAGTCTGAGAATGTTTTCTTTTTTCTTTTTTTTTCTTAGCTAGAAAATTAATTTTGAGAGACGCAAATAGATGTCGTTGTAAACTAAATACAAAATTATTCCATTTCTCTTTACAGTTTTTGGTAGATTCTCCGATTTTTATCTGATTTTTTGTTTTTTTAGCATCATTTATCTGTGTTTCTTTCGTTTTTTTATTAATTGTTTAACTGGTTTTTTTTTATGTACATATAATTTTGTTCTTACATTCATACGTGTTTGGGTTCTCTTTTCGAAGGTATTCGTTTTTTCTTGTTTACATACTGTCTATTTTTTTTAATCCTCTTTCGGATCAATGAAAGAAAGCCACCCCCAGCCTTCTTTAGTTAGTTTTATAAGGCTAACTAACGAAAATATAACGACCTAACCTAACCAATCGTCAAGGGCGTACAGTTAACCTAACGATTGGTTAGGTTAGGTCGTGATATTTTCGTTAGTTAGCCTTATAAAGCTAACTAAAGAAGGCTGGGGGTAGCTTTCTTTCATTGATCCCCCTCTTTCTTTACAATCTTAGCATATTTTGTCTTTTTCTCCTCTTTACTCTATCTTTTTTTTTTGGTTTTTGGAGTAAACAAAACTATGAAAATCTTTGGTAAATTATTGTTAGAAAAAAACAAAAAAGCGAAGTAAAACCTGGTTTCTGTTCTCTATTTCAAAAAAGTTGTTGTATCTAATTCCAAAACCTGAAGTAACCTTTCACTACCATCATACGCGGTTCTGTATCCGAATTGGATCTTTACGCATTACCCTAACAACTTAACTTAACCCGGCGTAACCTAACTGGGCCTAAATTAGCCCCACACTAAACTAGACCTACACACATTAGGTTAGTGCAACGTTCTATCGACACACTAGTAATCTAACTTAACCCAAACTAGCCTGCCGGTTAAATGTCCCGTCGAGAAAATGAGGTTAACCCGTGTTAATCTAATCCAATCTAACTCTTTTAAACTTACTAGTGAAAGGCCACATCGACGATTTCTTTGACCCCGTCCGAAAGGTGTTTTACTGAAAGCGAAAAGGGCAATGAAGTGGGAAACAGAGCTCTAGGGGACTTGAACCCGTGTTGCTTGGTTTCGAGTCAGCATTCCAATACCGATCACGCCATTGAGAACCCTCAATGCCCCACCCCCTCCAAAAAAATTCAAATGAGGCCAATATTTACGTTCGCTGCCCATGCTCCATCCAATTCCTTCGCCTTCATAGAGTATATGAGTACGTTTTAAGTGCAACAACCGTACTTAAAAAATGCGTTTATAGCGCTTTAAAACTCGCTTCGTGTATCTTCCCTTTCCGTGAGTTCTCGCAATTCACGAGAATCGCCAGTCAGTGTCCCGATTCCTTCCTAAATATAATTTTTGTTGTCATGACGTTTTGCTTCTTGAAAAATGGAATTATAATTATCTTTTAATTTACTTTGAATAATTAATGTGTAACCGAAGTTTTGTTACATAATATATATATATATATATATATATATATATATATGCTGCAAACTCACAAGGAAAAAGAAAACGATTCCAAGGCCTTTCGTGTATTCAAAGCTACACCTTTGAATACACGAAAGGCCTTGGAATCGTTTTTCTTTTTCCTTGTGGGTTTGCAGCATTCATTCATTTCACGTGTTTTATTGTGAAATTCATCCCATATATATATATATATGGAGTAAAGAAAATTACAAAAAATTATACCGATAAATATTAAAGTGAATATAACTAGTTCATTTTGCTTGGGGGTCGGCTAGTATATATATATAATTATATATATATATATATATATATATATATATATATATATAATGTTGTTAAATCGATAATGAAGACATGTATTGCATACAGATTAAATTTTAGATAGAAGCAAAATGTTTTATCTTTTCCCAAAGTACCACTTCGTCCATACACGCAATCAATCAGAGGTTGGTTGATGAGGTTGTTCAACCTCCTTTGCAAACACCTTAAAAAGTCATATGACGGAGGGGACCTACAGCTTTACGTGGGATTCGAATCACGGGTCGCTACATAACGTAGACGCGGAGGCCGGTCTCCCATCCAACTACTATACAGACCCAATGTCGCTTAACTTCGCTGATGGAGAGGAAGTGGTGTTACGACACTGGCTACAAGGTTTGCCACGCAATTAGAGTATGAGCTTGTATATATATACAGGGTGGCACAAAAATCAGGAGTCGAAGCAGCCAGGGAGAATGGATTTTTTCCGTTCTATAGCCGCCACTATTTTTAAATAAAAATTACAGTTAAAAAAAATTATAATTTATAATTTATTAGTTAACAAATGTATAATTTATGCAATGATGACCCTTTGACTCCTAACCTTTTCGCCACCCTATATATATATATATGTGTGTGTGTGTGTGTGTGTGTGTGTGTGTGTGTGTGTGTGTGTCCACTGGACGGGATTGGTGTGGGAACTGCGAAAGCCATTGTTTATATTTTAAAGAATAAAAGATGAACGTAACACGTAATCCTTAGTAAATCGCAGATTATACCGATATAGAAGTTGGGGAGTGGAGGAAGAATTTAAGCTGTATCAAACTATATTATGTTCCGTTTTGAATTACGGATCAACCTTTTTTTTATTTATAGAATTGAAAACTGAATTGGTTTGAATTATATAGTTTTCAGTTTTCGTTTCGAAAGCATTGAAATTCAGCGATGTTTCCTTTGGGATTAGATATGTAAAGGAATAAAGCCGCAATAAGATATGGATTTATTAGAAACACGAGCTTTTCACTCTTACTTTAAGGTTCTCCTCAAGCGCCACTTAGGAGGGATGGAGGCGGGTCAGTTTATATAAAGAGAGTGGGACAGAAGGTAGAGGAAGGGGATTAGGAAAGTATGACAAACGGGATTAAGAGAAGATCAACAATAGAAAATTATACGGGACACTTGGATTAGGAACATAATAATAATGATAATAATGATAATGATAACAATAATGATAAGAATAATGATAATAATGATAATGATAACAATAATGATAACAATAATGATGATAATAATAACAATAATGATAAGAATAATGATAATAATAATAACGTAAAGTTAGCAGGGCTGTATTTTAGTGATATTTATTGTATTGCTTTTGCATTTCAACAGTAGGTTTATTCGATGTTCTGATTTCTTGGTCGAGTAGATGATAATAATATTCCGAACTGTTTGACTTCCTTCGTGACGTCTTAGAAGTTCATGGGACGGAGGAAACCTACGGCTTTACGCGATATCCCAACCATCTAAGGGTCGCTACATCATCCGAATACAGCAGAGAGTCACCCATCCAATAACTACCGAGACCCGATGTGGCTTAACCTCGTTCATCTATTAGGAATCGGTGTTGTATCGTACTCGCAACGAAGGCGTGTGTAGGTAGATTTACTCGTTTCGATGAAGCAAGTTATCGCGTATTTGTGGTCTGTGAAGGCTACGTCGTGGTTGTGTCGCAACACCTCTTCCCGTTAGGTTAGCAGCGATGTTAAACGACGTTGCTGGATCTCTTCAGTACTTGGATGAGTGACTGCGTGAAGATAATGTGGAGATCCTTAGGTCGAGCGTCCACTCGGGCGACTAGTCGCGTGAAACTGACCGTACGAAACTAGTCGCACTAACTTTAGTTCATTACTGCGACCACTTAAATGCAACCCGCTGTGGAAGGAAGCTTTGAAAATATCTTCCGACAAAAATGAAATTCCTTAAACAACCGTTACCTGGTCGCGTGCACTTGCTCGACTGTTATCGTGAGGTGACTGGACGTCCCAATTGTGCGAAATTATAGTCCCACGTCGCGTCAGACTATGATCACAGTCGCACTGATGGACGCCTTTTTGTTTATTATAAAGCGATGATCACGCGTGATTATAATCGCTGGAGCTTCGTCGTGTCGTGACTAGTGTCATAATATAACACCGCTTCCCGTCGATCAGCGAAGTAAAGCAACATTGGTTCGGATTCCACGTAAAGCTGTAGGTCCCCTTCGTCATATGACCTTTTCCGTAACGAGGAAGATTAAAATAACTAAATAACTCGTTATTTCCTTGGTTACCCATATAATATCTGTTGCAAACTGCACATAACACAGGGTGATACAAAAAGGTGTTCCCAAAAAAATATTTACGTATGTAACAAGTTATTTCTGGGAACACCCTTTTTTTGGATCACAGTTACTTATACGATACTTCGCGGAAATGTTATTATTGTTGTTTTGGAGTTGTCCAACAACATTTTATACTGGGGTGCTTTGCGCCACTTTAATTTTCAACAGTTGTTGCTCTGATGAAAAATGCATAGAAATTTTTTTATTTATTTAATTTGGGGAATGTTTCATCATTTTTTTCTCGCGACACAATTCTCTCTCAGTTGCCTTCCATTTTCTTGTTTTTTTCGGTACAGTTGCGGAAAAAAGTTAGCCGAAAAATATAATTTCTAAAGAAAAAACATCCAAAATGAATAATTTCTCAGTTTTTATTTTTGAAATTTTTATTAATTTCGCCGAAAGGAATAAAATATCGAAATTAAAAACAAACCAACTAATTAATCACTTTTTCCGCAGTTGTACAATTTTTTAGAAAGTCTCGAATGAAGAAAGGAGAGTTGACAGACTTTAAAAATGTATGAATGTAATTTTTAATTTTATATTTACAGATTTCTGGTCAAATATCTTGACGTTCTTATGTTCTTAATTATTAAGAGGACAAAGCTGTTTTTTCCCGGTTAAGCTGCATGGACAAGTTCGATAGATATTGAGTGACTATGAATGCGTTTTAAGTATATTAACCGTACTTAATTAATGGGGGAAGGGAAAAAGGCAATAAATTGGGGTCTTGGAGCGAGGGGGACTCTAAAACCACGCGACACGAGTTCGAATACCACTAGCTCCTAGTTTCCCACTTTATTGATTTTTTCTTTATTGATTGTGTATGTTTGTGATTGAAATCATGTAAGTGGTGCGTTTTCGTGGAGGATGATCGGAAAGAGGACAACTTCAAAGTGTTCCAGGAGAAGAGCTGCGAGTATACTGTCGAGAAGGAGGTAGTTCATACGTGAAACCATCTTCTGCTCGTAAGATTTTTCTTCAAAATGAAAACGCATATATACAACAAGATATCATATCTGTGAAATAGTTAGCATGGAAAGAGAAGTTCGTCTTGTCCTTCGGAAGGAAAGTTTGAGGAAGTTGAGAGTTTCTTGTCTTTGAACTGTAATGAAAACAGACACAACGTTGAGAAAGTAGTTTGTCTCATTTATCGTTCAGGCGCTTGATTTTCCCTCGAAGGTCTGCTGTATTTCTAACATGCGAATTTGAATGGATTCCTAAAGTGATGAAAGTTTGTAGTCTTTCTAATTGACGAGAGATTATTGGACGAGAAGTGAAATCAATTTGTGAAAATAAAAACCCACTCTAATAGACAGAGTTTATTTCCACAACAGTTTCGACGCCCACCGGCATCCTCCTCGGGTGGATACAGAAAAACGAATGAACCAAAACAAGAGGGAAAAACAGTCCAGGGACCGACCGTTAAGAAATTCGCACCTAGGTTAGATCCCATTCTTCCGACACCGGAAGGGCATTTTCATTAAGTACATTCGCACAAATTTAAAACTATCTTCCTGTTCTAAACATACAGATTCTATTATTTTTTTTTTTTTTTTTTTACATAATTATTACATTTATTATCAAATTTATTACATTTAATATTGCATAATTATTTATTACAGAAATTATAAATTTATTATTACATTGGTTATTACATTGTTGTTTATTATAGTTTATACAGAACTTATAAACCGAAAAACGAATGAAAAAGGCGATTAGGAAACAATCCAGAGACCATTGAGAAATTCGCACCTAGGTTAGATACCGTTCTCCCGACACCGGAAGGGCATTTTATTACAGGGTCCGCTTATAAGTACATTCCCACAAATTAAAACTATCTTCTTGTTCTATACATACAGATTCTAATATTTTGACATAATTACTGCATTTATTATTGCATTTACATTTTTTTAACATTTATTATTATTACCTTTACCCTAATTATTAAATTTATAATATTACCTTTATTATTACATCTGTTGCATTTATATTTATTTCCACATTTATTACTTCCATTATTACATTTACTAAAAGCGAGTAAGGAAACAATCCAGAGACCTTTAAGAAATTCACACTTAGGTTCGAACACGTTCCCACGACTCCGTAAGGGATTTTTTGACCAAGAATCTCATTAATTTGTGGGAATGTACTTATAAGCGGACCCTGTAATAAAATGCCCTTCCGGTGTCGGGAGAACGGTATCTAACCTAGGTGCGAATTTCTCAATGGTCTCTGGATTGTTTCCTAATCGCCTTTTTCATTCGTTTTTCGGTTTATAAGTTCTGTATAATAAACAACAATGTAATAACCAATGTAATAATAAATTTATAATTTCTGTAATAAATAATTATACAATATTAAATGTAATAAATTTAATAATAAACGTAATAATTATGTAAAAATTTAAAAAAAAAATAAAAAAATAATAGAATCTGTATGTTTAGAACAGGAAGATAGTTTTAAATTTGTGCGAATGTACTTAATGAAAATGCCCTTCCGGTGTCGGGAGAATGGGATCTAACCTAGGTGCGAATTTCTTAACGGTCGGTCCCTGGACTGTTTTTCCCTCTTGTTTTGGTTCATTCGTTTTTCTGTACCCACCCGAGGAGGATGCCAGTGGGCGTCGAAACTGTTGTGGAAATAAACTGTCTATTAGAGTGGGTTTTTATTTTCATATTTTGACCTTCACGTAGAAAAAAGTGAAGTTTTTGCCATTTGAAATCAATTTGGTTGTGTGCATTTCTGGGAGTCAATTCACTCAATTGATGTGATGGTAAATTTGGGTTAAATTGCTAAAAATGTGAGGTTAATGGAGACTGGCAATTGTTTATTTAATTTTTTTAGGAAGTTCGAGATTATTTTTAGTGGATTTGACCGAAGTGTTCATATGCTTCAACTTCTAAAAGGGAAGAACTCGGTAGTGTTTAGTGTTACCTTTTGTGTCAAAAGGTTTTATTCTTATTGTGATAGTTCTGTTGCGGTAATGGTTGTTGAGAGTTATCTTGTATCTTCTGGGAAGGCTGGTTGGTATCCAAGGATGTTCATGTTCAGGAAATGTGATAGAATTAATGGAGATCTTGTCTCTCTAAACAACATTATGTAATACGTTAACGGGGATTTTGTTGTTTGATTTATGGAGTTGTTTAACCTCCTTTGCAAGCAACATTTAGGGTCATATGACGGAAGGAACCGGCGCACAGTGCCACAAATGGGTTAAAAAACGGCCAAAATTATTTTTTTCAATTGTACTTAGTTTTATGTAGTTGAAATGTTTAATTATGATTTATTTTAATACAAAATTATGTTTAGTACCTTTTGTATATATGTAATGGTGACATATTGAGTGAGTTTTCTATAAATAATAATAATAATATTCCAAATCAATAGGTTATGACCTACTGTAGTTTCTTAAGTTTCTCAAATTACTAAAAATATACTAAACAGATAATTGTTAATTAGGCCTATGTTTTGCAGATTTTGTCAAATGACATACTAAAATAAGTATGGTTTCATTTTAATCACTATACACATCTTTTGTTTAAAACATTATTTGATAACCTGCCACTATATCAGAAGGGGTAAATAAAAAACATCGTAATACCTCTTAAAGTTTATGAAATTAATTCCCCCAAAATAAGTGTGACAACTGATATGAAAAAAAGTGTAAATAGTTTAAACAAAATTACAAAAACTTCATATTTAGAACATATCACGCATCACTCTTCTTGCAGACTTAGTTAGTTAATACATGAAAAACATGTTCTAACACGCAAAGTCGCAAATAGTCGCAAAAAAGTTTTTTCTTTGATTTACTTAAAGGTTGCATTAATGTTTAACACAAAAATTACATTCCCCAAAATCCCCCATTTTTGTTTTGCTAATTTTACACATTTTCTAGATAACAATTTAATCTGTAATCTATGATATTGCCATAGTTTTCTTAATTAATGCTATCTTTTTAGTTTTCAATAAAAAAATATGCATGAAAATGTTCTAAACTGTTTATTCTTTCAATAGAACTAAGCAGAACATGAAACTACAGACAATTTTTTGTGATATAGTAACTTCAAGTAAGTTGTTAGAACAAACATATTTTGTCCCCTCCAAGATATTTTAAGACAATGTATATTATTTCGTAGATTTTTCTTGCCTTAATGTAAGAGAATAAAATTTCAAATACTTAAATCAGTAAGTAGAAGTGTTTTATTTTGACGTGGAAATGGTTTTAATAGAATTTACTTAAATTTGTTATTTTTGGTTTTTTACCGTTTTTTAACCCATTTGTGGCACTGTGCGGCGGCTTTATGTGAGATCCAATCCACGGATCGTTTAGTAATCTGGACGCAAACGACGGTCTCCCATGCAACTACTGCTAGGCCCAATGTCGCTTAATTTGCTGATCGACGGGAACTGGTGTTATGACATTGGCCAAGTTAACGGAGATAGTGGAGATAGAGGAAATACTATAGCCTTTTCCGAATGCAAGTAGTGAGTTTTTCTTTTAAGTTTTGGTCCAATAAAATTTTAACTCCATCACTAGAAAATCTCTCTCTCTCTCTCTCTCTCTCTCTCTCTCTCTCTCTGGTACCTCCTCGGTATGGGCCGCAAGGCCTTTTGAGGTACTTCTTTTCCTTGTAACTCCTTGTAACTCTCTCTCTCTCTCTCTCTCTCTCTCTCTCTCTCTCTCTCTCTCTCTCTCTCCAATGACTGGACCGCAGAAACTTGAAGGCGGCTGAATGTGCGAGTGTGTGAAAAACCAGTGGGTGACGAACTTCAAAGAAGCCTGCTTCGAGAAGATCAACCACTCCAGCATGTGCCGCTTTTGCGAACTCATGCGGTTTTACGAGAAGCTAGAGGAGAGGGTCCGGCGGCTCGAGTCGTCCAGACCGGCTGTTGGAGGTGCGGCGGTCACTGAGCGGCTGCGCCCTCCACCCCGGAGCTCATTGATAGGATAGCTGCCATGGAAAGGCGGTCCAGCGATGGACTGGACAGAGCTCGGGACCGCGGAGAAAGGGTAGAGGTGCAACCGGGGGCCAGGGTACAAAATCAGTGTCAGAATCGCCAGCGACCCACGTGGAATGCACGGAACCGCGGCGCAAGGTGGAGGGAGGGCGAAAGAAGGGGCCGATAGAGAAGGGTGGGAAGGGGCCGATAAAGAAAAAGGGTGGGAAGGGGCCTACTGATGGCCCAAAGAAACCGAAGGATGTAGCTGCCGGTCGGGGTGGGTCGGGTGGTGTAAGTGCGTCTATGGGTGGCGACGGGTATCGAAAGGTCTCGGGCAAGAAGGCTGCGAAGCCGAAGCCTGAGACCCCAGTTGCCCCTGTCAGGACCTCCAACCGCTTTAGTCTCCTGTGCTCGAAGGAGGAAGACACCGTTTTGATTGGGGACTCGCAGATCAGGGGCCAGGAGAAGTACTTTGCTTCTGCAAACCGGGAGGAGGAAGGTAAGGTGCTTACCTGGGCGGGGAACGGCGCACTTAAGGAAGGAGGTAGAGAAGTGCGCGTGGCTAGTCGGAGGACTGCGATCGTTGTCCACGCTGGTGGCAACGACCTGTTCCTCAAAGGCGGTAGGGTAGGTCTTACAGAAGGGATCATCACCGAGATCATGTCTCTTGCGGATGATCTAAAACTGAAGACAGACAGGGGAATGTTGATGGGTATTTTACCGCGGATGAATGCCAGTGACCACGCGCTCAGTAAGGTCATTGGCATCAACGAGAGGGTGCAAGACTTGTGCGTCCCGCTGGGCGTGAGGTTTATTGACCCTTCGACGCATTTTCGGGTAGGTGGGACCTTTACCAGAGGGATGGTGTCCACCTCAATGACAAGGGTAAAGGTGTGCTAGGCGCGCTGCTCGACCGGCACCTATACAGAATGGTGAGGTCGAGCCCGGGGAGAGATGACGGGCCCCCACCGGGAGAGATGATGTTGAGCCGGTGGCGGACGTACCTTCAACTGAAGGGTGCGTCCAGGTACAGGTGGGTGACCCTCCTTCCACGTTGGAGGGGGCTCAGGCTCCTGCGGAAGTTGCCCCCTCGTTGGTGAGGGGCTCTTCAACTCCCGACAGCCCTGGCTGTTCGGGAAACGGGTCGTGCTAGGGGGCGGTCAGAATAGGGAAGGCTCCCTCCGTGCAATGCTTTTTAATGCTAGGTCGATTAGGAATAAGTTTTGCGAGCTACGGGCGCTCTTAGCATCAGAATACCAGGATATCGTTGCTATCACCGAGTCCTGGATTCATACTGATCGTAGGGACTACGTTGGGGAGTTCGAAATTCCCGGGTATAGAATGTTTCGCAAAGACCGCACCCGTGGGGAGGGGGAGGGGTACTAATATACGTGAGGGACACGTTGAGTCCGGTTGACTGCCAGTTCCGGTCGGAACGGGAGCTGCTTGGCGTCGATCTGAACGTGGGAGGGACGAACTATAGGTTAATCTTGGTGTACAGACCTCCGCATCTCCTCCTCGAGGAGGATACAGCCCTGTACACCGAACTCCGTAGCCTGCTAGGGGATAGGGTGTGTGTAGTTTTAGGAGACTTCAACTGTCGCGGCATAAAGTGGGAAGACAGGACTGCTGATGCTGAAGGGAGGAGGCTAGTTGACTTTGCTGATGAGAACTTCCTCACTCAGTGGGTCAATGAGCCTACACGAGGCGAAAGCGTTCTAGACTTAGTATTCACGACCGAAGACAACCTCGTCACTGGCCTCACCGTTGACGAATCGTTGGGCGGGAGTGATCACGGTCTGATTAGGTTCCGTGTGTGCGTCCCTCGGGTGAAGCGTAGTAACTCGAGAGGCAGTAAGCTCGATCTACGGCGGGCGGACTTTGTTAGCCTCCGGGATAGCGTAGGTGAGATGGGGTTAGAGGTCGGCGGCGATGTTGAGGGAGTGTGGAGTGCATTCCGGGACGAGTTTATGGTGCTGCAGTCTGCTGCCATACCCTCAAAACCGGTCACCCCTGCTTCAACGCAGCCTAAGTGGTTCAGTCGTGACATCGCTTCGGCTATCCGAAATAGGAAAGTAGCGTATAGGAGGGCGAAGGCCAATCGTTCCCATGAGAACACTGAAGCGTATGTCCGCCTGTGTAGGGAAGTGAAGGCGAAGGTTAGGCTAGCGAAACGTAACGAAGAACTACGGGTGGCAAGCCTCTGCAAGGGGAACCCTAAGGAGTTCTTCAGTTATGTTAATAGTAGAAAGCCCAAGAGGACCAGCGGCGTTCTGCGGACCTCCGACGCGGACATCGCTAATGTGCTTAATGAGTACTTTGCGGGAGTGTTCACCAGGGAGGACACCCGCGTCATCCCCGAGCCAGGCGTCAGGCACGAAGGTGCTGGCCTGGATAGTGTTCGATGTACCGCGACAGTCGTTGCCGATAGAATAGACAAACTGAGCGCGTTTAAGGCTCCTGGGCCAGACCAGTTCTCCCCAGAGTGTTGCGGGAGGTGCGCGACCAGGTGGCTCCCCACCTGGCTACAGTCTTCAACAAATCGTTGGAGACGGGCCAGGTGCCTGGTGACTGGAGGGAAGCCAACGTGACCCCTATCTTTAAGAAAGGGGATCACGAAAGTCCAGGGAACTATCGTCCCATTAGTCTCACTTCAGTTGTAGGTAAATTATTAGAGGGGATAATAGCGGATAGGATCGTTGACCATTTGGATTCCTACAAGCTGCTTGGGGACTCCCAACATGGGTTTAGACGGCATAGGTCGTGTCTCACCAACTTGCTCGAGTTTTTCCACGTCATGTTGAGTGAGTATGATAAGAGTAGGGCGATTGATATACTTTATCTCGACTTTCAGAAAGCCTTTGATAAGGTACCTCACCGCCGGCTAATGGCGAAAGTGCGCGCGCTGGGTATCGGTGGGGAAGTAGGTAGGTGGATTGAAAACTGGCTGAAGAATAGGCGGCAGAGGGTTGTAATTAAAGGGGTTAGTTCGGGTTGGGCCTCGGTCACTAGTGGGGTTCCTCAGGGTTCCGTTTTGGGGCCACTGTTGTTTATCATTTACATAAATGATATCGACGGTGGCATCGTCAGTCGGATCGCCAAATTCGCTGATGACACCAAGCTTGGGGCCAATGTTGGGACCCGAAGCGATCGAGCAACTGCGTGCGGACCTAGGTAGGATAGGAGAGTGGTCCGAAAAATGGCAAATGCCGTTTAACTTGGGTAAATGCAAGTGATGCACATTGGCTACGCCAATCCCAAGTCGGACTACTCGATATTGGGGAGTAATATCGAGGCGACTGATTTGGAAAAGGACTTGGGTGTGCTAATTAGCAGCGACCTTAAGTTTACCAAACAGTGCGTAGAGGTGGAAAAGAAAGCCCAGAAGTTGTTGGGTTATATCAGGAGGCAATTTCAGTTTCGGAACAAGGAGATTGTGCTCTCTCTGTACAATTCCCTGGTTCGGCCGCACCTGGTGTATGCTGTGCAGTTCTGGTCGCCCACCCTCAGGAAAGATATTGAGAGGCTGAAGTGAGTGCAGGCGAGGGCCACAAAGTTAATCCCTTCCGTTAGGCATATGGGCTACAATCGACGCTTACGCGCCCTGAACTTGTTTTCGCTGGAAACTCGGAGGCTGCGCGGTCAACTCATCGAGATTTTCAAGCTCTTACGCGGGTTCAACGATATCGATTTTAGAAGCATGTTTAGTTTAAATGATAACTCAACTCGCAGCAATGGTTGGAAGTTGGATTTTAAACGGTTTAGGACTAGTGTGTGTGGGAATTACTTTACCTATAAGATCTGTGACACGTGGAACAGGTTACCTTCAGGAGTTGTGAACGGTTCTTCTGTGGATCATTTCAAGAAAAGGTTAGACCAAATCTTGCACACTACTTGAGGGTGTAGAACATTTTCCCTGGCACTCGTTACCATTGGCACCTCCTCGGTATGGGCCGCAAGGCCTTTTGAGGTACTTCTTTTCCTTGTAATTACTTGTAACTCTCTCTCTCTTCTCTCTCTCTCTCTCTCTCTCTCTCTCTCTCTGTGGCAAGACTTCATCTGTTGTCTGTTATAATTTTTAGTCTATTTTCTGAAAAGGATCAATCTCCCTCCTCATTGCCATTTACTTCTTTTCACTTATATGTATGTCTGTAAAACTGTTTCCGCTGAATTAAAACGAAACGTAATAAGCACAATTTTGGAAAAGTTTGACTAATGACCGAAATTCCTAAAAAGCATAAAAAATTACTAATTGGTAATATTCTCCTTCACTTTGGATTATTTTACTTTTATTTTATTGCTTTTTATGACAATAAAATTTTAAAAACAAAATTCATTCGTTACCAATTCGTAATTTTTTATGCTTTTTATAAATTCTGGGTTTCTTAGCGAATTTTTAGCCAAATCTTTACTTCTTCGGATCTTTTTTAAGGTAAAATCATTACTGGTAAAAGTACAAGGTCCCCATTGTTATTATTATAGCTTAAAAGGTCTGGAGAGTGCCACAACATAATGGACAAGTGTCAGTGACAATTAAGCATTCCCTTTCTAAAGTGACGCAACATAAAGGATTGAGTTCGTTTAATTTAGCTTTGTTTGTATGCTCGTCTCGAAGGCTGAGATTTGGTTGTTTCGCACCTGCACTACCCTTCCTCCCAACCCCCAACCCTCAATACACCTTAAGCCTCGGGGAAACTACGTTATGGGAAGGGGAGATGAGCCAACTTTCCTAAATTATCCTTGCATCTCAATTAATATATATATATATTATATGATATATATATATATATATATATATATATATATATATATATATATAATATATATATATATATATATATATCAGGTCATCCCATAATTAATGTCGTTTTTTAGATCGGAATTTGAAGGACAAAAAAAACTCACTGAAACTTTTTAATCTAGTATATATTTTCCATCGGAATCAATGACACTCTGCCAACGTCCTACAAGCTTTTCAATGCATGTTTTAAAATTCAGGCGGTTTTGAGGCAAAAACGTACAAAGACTGGTGTGCAGGTCATCTAAAGAAGTATACTGTTTCTCATCAAGATAGTTTTGCAGACGCCTGAAGAGATGATAATCTGAAGGCGCAAGGTCTGGAGGATGTGGAGGTTTTTCCCACCCAAGCTCCTCAACTTTTGCAGAAGTGATCCGAGCGGTATGAGGACGTGCGTTGTCGTGGTGGAACACGATTCCTTTCCGATTAACCAAAGAAGGTCTCTTTTCTTTTAGTGCAGTGTTCAATCGATCCAGTTGTTGACAGTAGACTTGGGCGGTGATTGTTTGGTTGTGTAGTAAGGTTTCAAAGTGTATTACACCACCTTTGTCCCACCAAACACTAAGCAACACCTTCCGAGGGTGAAGATTTGGTTTTGGCTGTGGTGTCGCTGGTTCTCCAGCACAAACCCACTGTCGACGGCGCTTAACATTCTGGTACAGCATCCACTTTTCATCACCAGTCACTAAACGGTGCAAAAACGGATCTTGGAGTTCACGGGAATGAAGAGCTGTGCTACTGTTTACCCGCACCCTCAGATTGTCGACCGACAATTCATGTGGCACCCATTTTCCTAACTTAAGCATTTTCCCGAGTTGTTGCAAATGTCGATGGATGGTGGACGGGGATGAATTGAGTTTCTGGGCCAATTCTTCGACAGTTATTGAAGTCTTTTTCAAGTGCGGCTAACAGCAGGTCATCATCAAACTCAGCAGGGCGTCCAGAGCGTGCTGCATCTGTCAAACAGCAGTCACCATTCCTAAACTTTTGAACCATCTTTGACACTTCCTCACATGCAGAATATCGTTGCCATAAACTTCCTGAATGTTTCGCGTTGCTTCAGTAGCACTATTCCCTTTTTTGAACTCGTAAAGCAATTATATGCCTGATATGCTCTTCTGATACCGTCATGTTTATGAGGGGTTCACATAAAGCAAAACACACGTCTTCATGGTCGAGGTCTGTAAAGTATGTAGCGAAACACGATAGATCTCCTCTTAGATATAACCGGAAAATTTATGCTTAACCGAGTAGGACTAGTTTAAACTTAATCTATCGTAAAAAACGACATTACTTATGGGATGACCTGATATATATATATATATATATATATATATTATATATATATATGAAAAGAGAGGGAGATTCCTTTTAAAAGCCCCGTTCTTTCCAGTGAACACGGGATGGCGAAGGAGGGAATTAACATGCAGCATCAATGTCAAAAGTCTAAAATTTTGAATGGAAGAATTTTTCCCGGAGAATTTTGAGCGAAAATCGGTCTTTATTATCGACGTTTAAGCCGTAAAAAACTCCTTTATGGCGTTCTCACGCTACGAATGGGCAAATACCCTCTCTTGGTTCAGTATAATCATCAGATGCCAAGTCGACAGAAAAAAAAAGAATTTGTCTTTAGAAAAATTAAATGATGAAATAGTTCAGATAGCTGCGTGTTTTTTCTTCTTGTTTTACCAGTAGGAGAGATAGGGTGGGGTGGGGTTTTAGCGGAGTTAAAAGGTGTTGGAGAATTCCTGGTTTTTCTTTTAATGCTTTATTTAAGGCTTAGAGTAATGTCAGTTAGCTGAAGATTTTTTTCAACACACGAAAAAAAGATAAAAACAATAATTTAACATTGGGTTTGCTTTGTGTATACGGTGTGTATATATATATATATATGTATAGAAACGACGTAAGTATAGAGGAGTGTTCTGCACACGTGGAAGAGAAATAACGAGCAAATGAAAAATAAGCACCCGCCGGGGAATCGAACCCAGGATCTTCCAATTGCCGGTCAGACGTGCTAACCACTACACCACGGAGCCACGATAGTCAGAAGTCGCAATTCTCCCACATAGGGCAGAAACCAATGCCTTGAGAGGGCACCCTGACGTCTGACCGGCAATTGGAAGATCCTGGGTTCGATTCCCGGGCGGGTGCCTTATTTTTCATTTGTTCATTATTTCTCTTCCACGTGTGCAGAACACTCCTCTATACTTACGTCGTTTCTATACATTAATATACTGCGTGGTCATTGCAGTTAAATGTGTGTATATATATATATATATATATATATATATATATATATATATTAGCAAATATACATGTTTGACCAACTGGGCAAAAAATGGTTACGAAATGGTTCGACAAACTTATATATATATAAGTAGGTACTTAGAAAAATTAAAAGAAAAAGAAAATCAGAACCTTTAGGTAGAAAAAGCAATAAATAAAGCATTTCAGTACCTAAAATTCCTTTTTCTCTGAAATTGCTCCTCTTCACTTTAGATCTATGAAGATAAACCCTCGCATGTATCTTCATAAAAGCAAATCCGGGCAGCAGTATATCCGCCCACATTAGTACACGAAGACATGGAAGAATTTTCTATAGTTTTAAGAATCCCTTTATATATATATATATATATATATATATATATATATATATATATATATATATATATATATATATATTGGGTGATCCAGATAAATGGGACCCATAAAAAAAAGCCAAATATTCTTAATATTTAATTCCTTTCATAAAAACTATATATCATTCGAAAGAGTAGAGTTACAAGTTTATTATGAAATATTTATTTTTTAAAATGACTCCTTTCAAATGTGCTCCATTAGTTGCCAAGCATTCCAGTGTTCTCGCTTGTAAGTTCTGCATCACTTTTGCAAGAGTGTGCGGTGGTATGGCCTGTATCTCATTTGTGATGGCGGCCTTCAATTCTTGCAAGGTCGTTGGGTTATTTCTGTAGACCCTACTCTTTAAATATCCCCAGAGATAATAATCTAAGGGAGAAAAATCCGGAGACCTTGCGGGCCATTCAACGTCTCCAAATCTTGAGATTAACTCGCCTGGAAACGTTTGACGCAAAACTGCCATGCAGTTCCTCGTGGTATGGCAGGTAGCTCCGTCTTGTTGGAACCAGTGGTTTTCTAGACAAAGATCTCTTAATTTAGGAATAAGGAAATCGGTCAACATTTTTTCGTAGCGATCACCATTTACAGTGACCGTGTTTCCGGTGGAATCCTCGAAAAAGTACGGCCCTATGATCTGAGATGCAGTAAGACCACACCAAACAGTTAAACGCTGACTATGCAACGGACTTCGGTAATATTCAATGGATTTTCTGTTGCCCAGAAACGACAATTTTGTTTGTTTACAGTTCCATTCAAGTGAAAATGGGCTTCGTCTGACATAATCAAAGTTGCTAGAAAATTGGTGGTGTCATTTACCTTCTGTTGGATCCATTGACAGAATTGTCGTCTTCGTACGAAATCTCCATCGTTTAGTTGTTGCAGTGTTTGAATTTTATATGGAAAGAGCATTAAATTTTGCTTGAATATACGGTTTGTTGTTCCACGTGCTGAGAAGCACGTCTGATG
Source organism: Bathynomus jamesi (assembly GCA_023014485.1). Classification (NCBI taxonomy): domain Eukaryota; kingdom Metazoa; phylum Arthropoda; class Malacostraca; order Isopoda; family Cirolanidae; genus Bathynomus; species Bathynomus jamesi. Next base: position 231,010 of record JAJOZX010006790.1, on the reverse strand, counting down.
CTTATGTTAGGATTATCCTGTACAATTTCATGAGTTCTGTTAATGATCTCGTCTATCCTTGCTGTGCGCACTCTTCCAGTTGGTTTTCTTTTTCCAATGCTGCCAGTTAGGGAAAAATTTCTGACACACCGACGGATTACTTTCTTAGAAGGTGATTTTGACATCTGAAAATTTGTCTTGAAAGATCTTTGAGCTGAAACTACACTTCTTCCATGCTCATAATATTGCTCAGTTATGAAACGCAGCTGTTCCACAGTCCATGCAGTCATCTTGAAGGGTTAGTTTTAACTAACACTTTTATTTTGTTTTGTATCTTATCTTGTCTTGTATTTTCAAAACCTATACAATCCTGTACAAACTTGTAACTATCCTCTTTCGAATGATGCGTATGATTTTATAAAAGGACTTATACTTTAAGAGTTACAGGGGTTTCTTTTGGGTCCCATTTCTCTGGATCACCCTATATATATATATATATATATATATGGTCTTTTTTATATGTATAGGTTTTTTTTATCATTTGAAAAAAAATTTCATACCTTGATTCTACATCCTGATCTATTTTTTTATGCAGGAAGGAGGGGCCAAGGGCGAGCCCCCGCAAAAATGTCCTCTCATTAGTAGGAAAAAAATAGAACCGAAATCAAGGTCCAAAAATGCCATTTTGTCTTATTATTTTCATTTTTAAAAGATTTTGTTGTGTGTAAGATGCATGTACATTATGTGTAGTAAGGAACGGAGCGAGAAGCGCGTGTTTGAGAGCATGCTAGACTGCTTACAGGGTACATGAGACACGCAAAAGAATACCTAAGGAGGACAGTGACAGGAGAAACTGGAGTTCCAGCACTCCCTATCTCCTGCCGAAAGTGCCCCCTCACCCGGGAGTACCTCCCTGGTCGAGTGATGTCTGCACTCCCCTCCCCCTTATTCTTTTCCAAGAATGTTCTCAAATAAGTGAAATACTTTTTCTTGTTCTTAAATAATCTCATTTGGATATGTCTATCTTTTCTTCAAACTCTCTGACTGCATCGAACATCTTATCTATTTGTTTACCTCTCCGCTTTGAAGAGCAATTTGAAATCACTGAAATGATTTGTCATGTCAGTAAATAAAATATCAAATCTTGCAGCCATTTTATGTCGGTCAATTCGTGGTATTCTTGATTCGTCTCGGAAAGAAATTATTTTATTTCTTCCAAACAATCTACAAAGCTACTCAAATCTCGGTCTTGGTTTAATCTTACTCTTAAACATAAGTAGACCTGAATAATAGACTGTACTTCATGTAGCCAAATTTTTAGTTGTCCACAATTTAGTGGGAGGGATGTAATAAAATTCACAATCTTGGTTTAAATTTTCATGGCTTCATCAAATTTTAGTATAGACTTGATTTTGCGCAGAGACTCTCCTGAAATTAAATCCTATCATGGTTGGAGCACCTTCCGTCGTAACAGAACTAATCTTCGCGAACTTGGTGCTCATTCTAAGAAATTTCTCTCCACCAAGTGACAGTATCTTTTGCTATGACAGTTCCAAGTAATGTCATTAAACTGATAAGGTCTTCTTGCATCTCATTTTCAGGAACAAATCGTATAATCACTGATAAAGGCCCTTGAGATCGGTTGTCCGTACTTTCATTCAAACATAATGAAAACATCCGTGTTATCTAAATCATTTAAAAGCTAATTAGTTTTATCTGTAATCATAATCACGATCCTGTCCTTTAAGTTTACAGTATTCCTACTGATAGGTACGTGTCCTTTAGAGCTTGCATCGCCAGTTTGCTTTTTGGAATATCTAAAACCAATGATTCTGTACGAGACAACATTGCCTCTTTAATGTAATTCTATCGGAGAATGGTTTTCCCTTCTTGGCGATGGTGGTGTATACGACTCGGTAACTGGCTTCAATTAAATTATTATGACTGGAAATGAAGGCGTTTCTCACTTGTATCTTTTTATTTCATTTGCGATAAGTGTTTTCCCCGTTTCCGGCGAGAGTGAAAACACTTTTTGAGGTTTCTTTCAAAATGGTATCGAATATTTCAGGATAGAAAAAATACACTTTCTTCGTCAAGTGAATACAGTGTTTTGTTGACTTCATTAATGATGAGGGATGTTACGGATGACAAAAAATTTATATTCGCGGGTGCGTGCGGATGTGGTTGCGGTTGCGGATATTCACCTTTTATGTCCCATAGTCATAAATTCTACGGTCCAAACGAGCATGACGAATTACTTTTCTATGTTTAACCAAAATTCTTTATTCATATCATCGCAAAGTGTTGCAGTTCTCTTTTTTTTATGCATTTCATCTCAATTATGTAATCTTATATAATGATGTAATCTCTTGTAATCTCGTAACTTCGTGTAATCATTTTATGATATATATATATATATATATATATATATATATATATATATATATATATATATATATATATATATATATATATGTTATAATGTTTCAGACCAACAAAGACCCTAGGATCCACTCATGGCTGGTCTACCTAACTGTGTTCGTATGATAATTGTATATTGTGCAATGTGCATGTCCTTCGTGGTGGCGAAGAGGAATCTTCTACTTGTCAACTTACACCCGTTCTTTCTAGTCCTATTATTTTGAGATATTTCGAAAAAGCTATCTCTATCTACGTTATCGAACCCATTCATAATTTTAAAAACCTGGATTAGATCACCCCTTAGCCTCCTAGTCTCGAGTGTAGTCAATTTTAACTCCTTAAGCCTATCCTCTTACGACTTTGACCTAAGCGACGGAATCATCTTAGTTGCTCGTCTTTGAACTCTCGATTTTGTTTATATCTTTTCGCATATGCGGATTCCAAAATTGGATCACGTAGGGGACGGTGGGGTAAGACGGACCCATGGGGTGAGATGGAACCCCCCCCCTCTAAACCCAAGCAGAAAGGGCGAGGTTCAGATATTGGTTGCTAGATGTCCTTCACGTCACCAAACAAAAGCATGACACAAAAGAAAAAAGCAAAGCAAGCGAAAGCTGGGCCATCCTGGGCTCATGACAGTGACAGTGAGGATGGAGATTCAACCAAGTGCTTGTATTGCAATGACACGTTTGGTAATTCTGTGCGAGGGGAAGGGTGGGTTTGTTGCGCCATTTGCAAGAGATGGGCACATGAGGAATGTGCAGGGGTAGAGGATGATGAGGAAGAGGTTTTTGTGTGTGAGTTGTGCCAGTAAGGATGGACCCCTGGGGTCCATCTTACCCCGTGATTCGTTTTTGGTACAATAAAAATATTGATTTGGTAAAATCTCGTGTTTCAGTCTTTTCCTCTAAAACCGTGACCAGAGTGTGGACTTTAAATATAACACCCTAAAGCACCACCACAACCCCTAAAAACCCCCAAAATTATATAAATGTGGTTTCTAGACTCATTTTTGTGTTAAGTAGTCCGTCTTACCCCACCTTCCCCTACTCCAAATGGGGTCTAACTAATGATTTATAAAGAGGAACAATAATATCGCGCGATTTGTACTCAAAATTCCTAGCTATAAAACCTAACACTTCGTTCGCTTTATTGACTGCTGCTGTACTTTGTTTCGCCACTTTTAAATCACCAGTGACTATAACTCCTAAATCTTTTTCCTGCTCTATGCTTGCCAACTCCTTCCCTGACATACTATACGCAAAATTACCGTTACGCGAACCTATATGTAAAATTTTGCACGATTTTATTCAGATCTTCCTGGATTTTACCTCTATCTTCGTTATTAATTGCCCAACCAGGCTACCACCCAACTTCGTGTCATTCGCAAACTTTGAAACTGTACTGACTAGGCCGACATCTAAATCGTTGATATATATAAGAAAAAGCAAGGGGCCCAATACAGAACCCTGACGAACACCGCTCGCTACATTAGCCCAACACGACTCCGCTCCATGAACGACCATCTTCTGCTATCTACCTCGCAACCACTCTTCTATCCAATTATTACTACACCCCTGATTCCGTGAGCCTTCGTGTTTTCAATGAGTCCTTTGTGCGGTACGGTATCAAACGCATTTTCAAAATCTAAATACACTACATCTACCGCCCGATGACTATCGTAAACTTCAACCACGCTTTGAAAAAATTCTAAAAGATTAGTTAAGCAAGATTTGTTTCGCCTAAACCCGTGCTGCGTATTTCTAACCAAGTTATGCAGTTCTAAGTGTTCGACTATACGATCCTTAATTATTGATTCCAGTAGCTTACCTACAACAGACGTCAAACTAATTGGCCTATAATTTCCCGCCGCACCTTTATCGCCTTTCTTAAAGATAAGTGTTACATTTGCTAATTTGAAATTATCTGGTAAACATCCTTCAGAAATAAACACATTAAAAATCTTTGTTAGCGGCACAACACTGCTTTCTTCTAAATCTTTTAGTTGTATGGGATATATGGAATCTGGCCCCGGTGATTTAGCATTTTCATTTTATCAATATAGCGCATTACCTCCCTTTCACTAACCACAATATTATCCAAAGTATCACCATTATCAAAAGGTATTATGTCTATGACCGTAGGGATATTCGTTACATCTTCTATTGTAAAAACTGACGTAAAAAATTCGTTTAGCAGGGTGGCCATTTGCTTGTTTTCAGAAACTACCTCTCCGTCAGAATTTTTCAACGGCCCCAAGACACTCTTTACTGGATTCCTATTGTTGGCGTATTGAAAGAATCGCTTGGGGTTTTCTTTACCGTCACAAGCTATGGAGATTTCAAAATCACGGTTGGACTTTTTTATTACACTTGGACTTTTATTACACTTTTATTACACTTTCACACGCTTAATCTTGTACGGTACACATTCCTCATTTATAGTCCTAAATACTGTTTCAAACGATTCCCACATTATTTTTGCATTGGAGATCCCCATTACGTTTTCCCAATTGACGTGTGACAATTCACTTCGAAATTTACAGAAGTCTGACCGCTGGAAGTTGGGAAGTTTAGTCGAGTTAGCTGGTTTCGAGTGACTTACTGAGAGGACAAACTCCACCATATTGTGATCGCTATTGCTTAACGGTTCTATTACTTGAAGATCAGTGATTAGCCTATCATCCGTAGTTATTACTAAATCTAAAATACTGTTCAACCTCGTAGGTTCCCCAACCTTTTGAATAAGAAAGATATCCTCGAGAAAATTAACTAAACGATTAACTTCCGCGTCTCCCTGCATTGTATCGTAATTCACGTTGGCGCAATTAAAGTCACCCATAACTAAAGCCTGCTCACTACCTATTATTCTCTTTAGTTCACGACATAAAGCTTCGTCCGTATTAGTTGTTTGATTAGGGGGTCTATATATAACGGCAACAAGACGTTTGAAATCGGTCAATTTAAGTTCTGCTATAGTCGAATCTATCGGTTCTGGAATTCTGTGCTTTAATTCTATAACGTTCGCAATATTATCTTTGATATATAACATAACACCTCCTCCTCGCCTACCTATACTGTTTTCAACAAAATGTCTATAACTTCTAATTTGATACTCCCCTACAAAGTAACGTGTTTCAGTGCTAAGCCACGATTCATTTATCGCATTAAATCATAGTCTTTACAAGCAATTAAAGAAAAAATTCGTTTATTTTATTTCGTAGGCTACGAGTGTTTAAGGATGGAAATTTCAAATTGTTTGTAACTGCGATACCTTCGCGAGCGCAAGGGAACTTTGAGGAAATTACGCTGGGACCATTCGAGTTACGGCAGCCTGAAAAGAAGAGAGTATTATGAAATAGTCTTCCTGAACACGCAGTTCCAACGTCATTAAGATGAAGTCCATCTCCGAGGAACAAGTCCCTCCTGCCGTAGAAACTGCTCCAAAAATTCGCAAAATGCACTTCTTCATGTTGGCAAAGAGACTTTAGGTTATTGTTGATATTGGTCGCCTTGCTGTAGAAATCGCTATGTTGGATAATTCGAAGAAGTATACCTGTTAAAACAATCTTATTAGTCTTTCCCTTTAGTCGCTCTAGTAAGTCCCTGTACCTAGCCAGCAGTTCTTCCGATCTAGAATTTAGAACGTTATTAGTACCGACGTGAATAACATACGTTGTGTTCTCAGAGGTTCCATCCGTAAAATGGTCAACACTATTTGTTATACCCTTCACCCTGGCATCAGGGTAGCAATAACGGCGCATACGACGAGGGTTTCTCCCACAGAATTCCTCGAGCTGCCCTCGAACAATGGAATCACCAACGAGTCGTATTTCCTGTTCATCAGCATCTTCGAAACCTAAAACAGAAAACTTATTGTTTGTTATTACTGGTAGGCAAGTCTTAGGTTTTCTCAATGGGGCTGCATTACGCACTTGAACGAAGGGTTGGGAACTAGGGGAAGAGAGCGGGCTATTAGTACTATTTATATTATTAGTAGAAACTGGGGCAGGAGGGGTCGTAACTGAAGGCTCAAGGGATTCTAATTTTGCCGTCAGGAGCATCATCCTTTCTTCAAGCCTCACTCTGGCCTCCCTCTCACGTTCTAACTCGTTCCTCAGCACTTTCATGTTTGAGCACCACCTGCAAACTAACAGATCATTATTATTAGCTAAAGTAAACGCGTAAGCGGCAAATTTCCCTTCACAGCGACTGCAAGTACTTGAAGGGGGTGCCATGCTATTAATTTATTAAAAAAAACAAAAAACAAGCGTTTGGAAATTAATAAATTACAACGTACGTCTACCGCGTGTTTATTATGACGTCACCTGCACAAGCCCGCAAAAATGTTCTTGAAACGCAGAAACAGGTTCCTGTAACACAAATTTATACTAAATGAATATATATTTAATTAAGCTACCGACGAAGGATCTGCAAAAGAAAAAGTATTAATAAAACTTATCTGTCCGCTATTCGGCCGACGTTTTTCTTTCCTTTTTTCCTTTCTGCTACGGAGGGTGACCACACCCTACTTGATGATCCCTTAGCAAGGAAAAATCAACCTTATTAAACCTCGTTTTCTAATAGATTCGGAAAACAACCAAGGCAAGCCACGTGCACTCGCCTTGGTTTAATCAAATAATATAGTAATGAATAGTCAATAAATGAAATATATTCGTTAATGAATCATTAGTAACACGAGGTAATTTAGTTAAGAATGCACCAAACACTATTTTTTTAAAGACACCAACGAAAACCACTTATTCAATTGGTAGCACTGGACACTCGATAAAACATGTCTGTTCACAAGGAAAGACTGAACACTTATATATATATATATCGCATAAATTCCTTATTCCACCACCTCCGTGGAAGTTTAGCTGCACGACAGACGACATCTGAAGTAAGCGTTTGTTTAATTACATTTTACTGAAACCTTTTTACCATTCCTATAGGTAAAGCATAATTGTCTCAACCTCTATACCACCCTTCTTCTCGTATTCCTGACCCGTTTACAGTCTAAATTTCAACCTCCTCTGCTCAGTATTTAACTTACAAAAATCCTTTACTGTAAATTGTTCCCTCAACCATAAAATTCATGCGCTCTTTATATTTCCATTTCCAAGTAAATCCTTTTGTAGGGAACTTAACTTTACCTTAATGCCCGCCGTTCCGGCGCCTCCAGGATGAACAATTATGCTAAATTATCAAAAAGAAAAATCCCGACTCCACAGAAACTATTTCGAGTTATCATGACGTAATTAATGATATCAGTTAAGAGCAAATAAAATTCATTCGTTGGTAACTCAACTAGAATTGCTAATCTGTATATATTTATATCCATTTTTTAGCAAGCTTGGAAATTATCCCACACCTGCCAACCTGTAAAGCATTTCGCCAATCGGCGAGTGCCAAGTTCCGAAAGACAATCTTCCATAAGACATCAGAACTGTGACAAGAGTCTCGTGTACTGCAAAGAATATACTACATAATAATATCTACATTATAGTGCTCATTCCCTACGTAAATCAATGAAAACTAATTAAATCGGTTTTAATTGAAAATATTAATAAGTTCAATCTCAATAAAGGTCAATTTCACATTGATCCCATCACCAACTCTCTCTTCAAACATGATATGCTTCTTAATTCCTTTTTGAATATCTTCTGCCTGCCTGATGTATGATGTTTTTATTTCTACGACGCTCTTTTCTTTCGCCGAGTTTTTCCACTTCATTTTCTGCACTTCCCCACTTGATTTACCACGTCAAAGAAAGAGAGAAAGCTCTTTGGAAGGTTTCGTTGGACTTAATGTTTTATGTTTTAACTTTTTAGTTTATAATTAATTTAATTTTGACAATCCCCATATACTGTGCATATATATACCAGGTGATTACAAATGATCTTCCTGATTTTAAACATTTATTATGAAAAAACTAACAAAGCTACAGCGAAAAGCAAGATATACAAATAAAGAATATTTCAGGGAATTTTTATGTGTAATATTGAACGCGTCAAAGATAGCCCTAAAGTTAATGTGTTTTGTGCTCTTACCGCTGGGAAAGTGTACGGTCCATTCTTCTTTGCTGAACAAACAATTAACGGCATTATTTACCGCGATATGCTACAGCTGTAGCTGATGCCCCAGCTGCTAGAGGACAAAGCTGATGTGTAGTTTCAGCAGGATGGTGCGCCACCCCATTTCCACAGTGAGGTTACAGCATTCCTGTAATCGTTGGATCGGGCGTGGGGACCCATTCCTTGACCGGCTCGTTCGCCTGATCTAACCCCCATTGACTTCTTCCTCTGGGGCTATGTCAAAAATGAAATTTTTGTTTCACTAATGGCAACAACTTTGGAACATTTGAAGGAAAGGATACGTAAGACTGTTAGAAAAGTTCAGTATGATATGCTACAAAATGTATGGAGAGAAACAGAATACCGCTTTGATATCTGCAGAGCCACAAAAGAAGCTCATATTGAACTTCAATAGCTTGGAAATAAAATTTTATGAGTTCTTCTTTACTTGTATAGCTTGCTTTTTGCTGTAGCTTTGCTAGTTTTTCATAATAAATGTTTAAAATCGGGAAGATCATTTGTAATCTATATACGTATATGATTTGATTGAAAGGTTTGTTCTTGGGAAAGCCTAATTTAGTTTGGAATAGGAGGACAAAGAGACGGTACTTAGTGATGTTTTATTTTCAGACTTTTTGGAAAATTAATTTCTATCATCATTGCTAAAAAGTTAAAATGAACGGACAAAATGCAATATATGAGAAATAATTGAATGTAATTAAACAAAAAATATATGCTAATAATAAAATAAACAAATGGTTGTAATGTATGACATGGTTAATTATAATGAAACAAATGATATACGAGGTCGGTCAGAAAATAAGTTTATACGGCGTTTAATTTCGTAACTAAAGGACCTATGTTGATTATGTTTGTATCAGGTGAATTCGTTAATCATCGTTGGCAATACTGCACGTCGATTCGGCTGCCATCTACCGCACATTGGTTATATGAGTCAGATGAACATGGCGGCTCGACTGGAACAGTGCCCTGTCATTTCTGCAACGATATTCCGAGTCTCTCTGTGGTCAGGAATTTCTCGAGCGCATTGTCACAGGAGACGAGCATGGCCGCCGAGAGCTGCCCCGGGCCCCGGGGATGGATTAGTATATGGGCCCCCCTGTTTACTCAGCATTTTATTATGAATGTTTCTGTGTATATAACAAGGAAAATGATTATATGTCCAAGTCACTATTCAAAACATACAGTATGAATAAACAACTCGGAGGAAAATAACCATTTTATTTTTCGAATCAATTATATTAATTCTATCACCATACAGTTTCCAAATGCAGTACCAGTCCATGCAGGCAAGATAATTGTTTACTGCAAGATTTTCATAATTAGAAGTGTACTCTCTTTGCTTCTCTCTCGCAAAGTGGTAAATGATTCTGATGAAATTTAAAGTACGGGGCTAACTGGCTTTCAATTACAATCATAGGCGTACGAGCCGGGGGGATGGGAGGGGCTGAGAGGGGGGGGCTGAATTCGGGCAAACTGGCTCTGCATTCGGGCAAAATGAAAAAAGTAATAGCTTGTAAAAGTTGGAGAAATGCTAACCTTATATCATATTATAAATTCAGGATCAGAAAGTTATAAGATAATTTCATATTTTTATTTATTAGCTGTTATTTAGTACTTATTAAGCTGTTATTAGTACTTATAGGCTATTTTTTATTCCGGGTTTAATCTAGATTTTACTATGGTATTTAGCCCAAATAGGATAAAATGATCGACACTTTCGGTAGGCGGAAAGGGCAAGACAAATACTTTTTCAAAGTTTTTCATAATTTTAGTTTGTAAATAGCAACAAATTGAAATTGCTTATTTCGAGAATTTTCCCTTATGCAGGAAATGGCTTTGTTTCCATTGTTATACTGGTATGTTTTATTTAATTTCTCAAAAGATATGTTGTTTCAACTTTCATTTTACATTGTGAGCGCAGTAGGTGCTACTAAATTTATTGAAGTTGTGTTGGCTCACAAGGTTTTATTATCTTTCTTACGCATGAATAAAATATTTGATATAGTCTTATGCCCTATTAATCAAAATTAACTAAGTACCGGTAGGGATTACAATACATCATGGAAGTTGCATAAAAAAAGAAAAATCATACAATTAATTTTGCAAAGCATGACACGTATCCTTTGGTAATATTAGTGCTTCTAATGGCCTGTTGGAGTGAGGGAGCCTGAGCCTGTGATGATCCTAATTTCCTAAAAAAAAAATATATATATATATATATATATATATCCGAAAAGATTAGGTGCCGTACGCCTATGATTACAATGGTTCCCAGATCTGTCAGTCGGTCTTGGGCATTGGTGGACCGCAGATAATATTTTATCTGTTTCAGTTTGACTATGATACTCTCTATAAAATGTATGTTCATTAATTATATTTCCTCTCTGTTATTTAATCAATTGCTTTATTAATATTTTTAGATTTTATCCCCCCTCTTTCCGGGCCCCGGGGATTTATCCCGGCTTCCCCGCCCTCTCGGCGGCCCTGGAGACGAGACATGGGTTCATCACCGTGCTCCAGAAACAAAACGTGCCAGCATGGAATGGAAAACCCTGGGTCCCGCGACCAAAGAAGTTCAAGATTGTGAGGTCCGCTGGCAAAGTGATGGTTACCTTGTTTTGGGACCACAAAGGCGTTTTGCTCGCAGACTTCATGCAAAAATGCCCAACAATCAATGCAGCTGCATATTGTTCAACACTGGAACGTTTACGAGCGGCCATTAAACGTAAACGTCCTAGACTGCTTAGTAGGGCAGGGCACTGTTCCAGTCGAGCCGCCATTTTGAACTGACTCATATAACCGATGTACGGTAGATGGCAGCCGAATCGACGTGCAGTGTTGCCAACAATGATTAACGAATTCACTTGATACAAACATAAAATAATCAATGTCGGTCCTTTAGTTACGAAATTATACGCCGTGTAAACTTATTTTCTGACCACCCCTCATATATAAAAATGTAAAGAATTACGTGTCTGAAGCGATAAGGGTAAGTAATTTCGTGAATTTTTGTTTCGTCAGATTCAAAACTATGCTTTGGTTAAGAAATAAATTGTTAATACAGATATTGATGGCTTCTTTTATTGGTACGTTGGTATAAAGGGATACTATGTCGAAACTATGCATGCAAAAATTGTAATGATTGCTGCTTCAGACATTTTTCTTCTTCAATAAACAACTTTACCAACAGACAGATTAAACTAGATTCCACCAAAGCGTCACATTCGCCAACATCTTTCTCTACCACCATGAAAAAAATTGGCTGTTCCATTGCTTCACCCATTACAAGCCATACCTATACAAAAGATACGTTGGTGATGCCTTCCTTCTCTTTCACAAAGCCAATCATGCTCCCCTTTTCCTTGGTTAACTCAATTTCCAACACCAAAACAGTTTCACCAAAGAAGATGAATCCAACAACACCCTACCCCTTTTTAGATATAAAAAAAAGACAAAATAATAAATTCAGCACCTTTGTATATCGAAAACTAACATACACAGGCCTAGGTACTAATTACCTAAGCCACACCCTTTCACTACATTCAATTAATAGCATCAAAATCCTCATCCACCGTGCCTACCACCCCTGTTTCTCTTACTTATCCTTCAGCTATGAAATCAAACTTATCCAAAAAATTAGTATCAATAAATCTCTTCCCAAACATTTACAACCACCTCCACTTAGAAATTTCCTTAACAATATTTATCAACCCTACCTCCTCAAAGTCCCCACGGTTAAAAAAGACGTACAGCATTTTTAGTTCTCCTTTTATGATTATATCAGCTATAAAATACATGCAGAACTTCGCCACCTACTCACCCTTCTCTATCTACAAATCAACTTTCAATTCGTATTTAGAAATAACAATAGCATTAAATCATACTTCAATCATAAAGAAAAACTCACTGGATCCCTTGTCTCGTCCACTATTTATTCTTTCATCTGTATTCACTGCAAAGCGAATTATATTGGCAGCACTACGTTCCGCCAATATCAAACAAGTGTTGATGAACATCGCGGCATTTCTACCAAAACATCACAACCTTTAAATAAACGTCAAAGTCAGTTATGAGGGGTTATTGCCACCTTCACAACCACCTCCTACTTTCTACCAGTTTCAAAATTAATGACTCCGCACACCACCAACTGATCTCCATATCTCGCATCTCTACATATTCTTCATACAAAACCAACCCTTAACGACTACAGTTTTGCCTTGAACATAACCATAGCTAAAAAAAAACTCACCCGCCTCCCCACCCGAAACTTTCTACCATTTAGCATAATTCCTAAACAAATCCGACCAGAATGAATATTCCGCGACCCAATATTTATCCAAATCCAAAAATAGGTTCTCCCGCATTTTCTAATGATAACTCTCCGCCGAATTTAGTAAGTCAACTTATACATTCATTGTTACCTTCGCTACATCATCTGGACCCACAGGACGGTCACCCATCCAACTAGTACCCAATCTTAATGTCGCTGGTGTAAGGGAAGGGATGTTGAGGCGTGCCCACATCATACCCCTGTTTTTTAAAAGAAATGCACTACTTAACCCTTAAATAATTTTTGTTATATATATATATATATTATCGTAATAATGGTACATGTATATGAAAATTAATGACTTCCTTTATTTTTCGTTTCAGGTATTTGCTCTCCTTGGTGTTTTAAGTTTCTACCGGAAGTTAAGGGAAGGATTTTCCTATAAAGATCCGGAAGCCATAGAGTTGTAATAGAAATTAGGAAATTCGTACGTCATATATATATATTATATATAAGAAAATGTATATATCATTATATACATATATTCTAATTTTGTAAAGTATTCTTATATTAAACAATATTTGGCGACATACATAATGCTTGTACATAATGCTGTAAATGTTGTAAGCATAACCATTGTTAGCATAAATCAAACAACCAAGGCTCACATTAATATCATTTTAATCCAAACGTTTCGGAATATATACTCCATTTTGAAGGTTTACAATGATGATGATGATTCCACCTTTCATGTCTCTACTCACTTCAAGCGTCCCTCTCAACAGATACTCCATGATTCGCGTGAAACGACGGCTATGGCGCATCTGACCTCTGATCTTTCTACTATCTCTAATTGGGGCAGAAGAAACCTCGTGGCTTTCAGTGCCTCACAAACTCAGTTCATCCATCTGTCTATACGTCGTAGTCTTCCGCACGACTATTCCCTTACCTTCAACAATACACAATTCGGTCCTTCCTCTTCTTTTAACATTCTTGGTGTTTCCTTTTTGTGATCTTTCCTGGAAAGTTCACACATACTTTCTTTCTAAAACAGTTTCGAAGATGTTAAGTGTGTTTTACCGGCATTGCAGTTTCTTCGACCCTACTCAGATCCTGTCTCTAAACGGGGGTTTTGTCCGCCCTTGTATGGAGTACGCTTCAAATATGTGGGGTGGCTCAACCCACAACTATACTTGACCGGGTGGAATCATAAGTTCTCCGTCTCTTACTGATTGTTTTTAATCCCTCTCTCTTCACCGCGGTGTTGCCCCACTCTCTCTTTACTAGCATTATTGTAACGGCCATTGCTCTTCTGAACTCTCTAACTGCATATCTGCACCTTTAAGGAGAATTTGCAGAACCAGATTTTCGACACATTCTCATCCACTTTCTGTCCAACTCTAACGCAAGGGTTAATCCGTATTCTCAATCTTTCATCTACTCAACCGGTCATCTCTGGAACAACCTCCCTCAATCCATCTTCCCTCCTGATTGAGACCTCCAATCTTTCAAACGCAGAGTCCAGCCACCTCGAAATCTTAGGGCCTTGACTCACTCGCCTTCTGTTTGGGAGAGGGGGGACGTTTTTACGAGCATTCGCCTTGGTCCCTTCTTCCTACATATAAAAAACTTAAAGTTCTGCCTCTCTTGTTTTTTTTTAAACAACTTGTGAAAGAGTACATAAAATAAAGTAAAGTTGTTGAAGAGCTTTTTAGCTAGATGCCAGAAAGAACGAGAAGAATTAGAATTGGGTAGGTTTTCACAGTTTTGTGTGATGAAGGAACTTTTGGCGAGTCGAAGAACAGATTTTGCACGATTTCGGGCAGAAATATAAGCTGAGTGAGAGTCAGGAGTTGGATGGCGATGGTACCTTCTGAAAGCCTCCTCTCTGTTTCGGATAGCATTAGAACAAGTAATGTTAGATCAAGGTTTTTTTTTAATTAGTAGTGGGAATAGAATATGGAATGTACACGCGGAAGGGCCCCGTTCACGGAAGCAGTAATCATTCCATGGGGAATCACAACTGCCGAAGGGCCTCCCAATCAGCGGCGCCAAAGTGCCAAAGGCCGGATTGGAGCGATAGGACAGGAAACAGATACAAGATTGTGGTCGGAGGAGCCCAACGGAGAAAAAAGTTTTACAGAGTAAGGAGGAGGATGAGAGGTAAGAAATAAATCCAGAATGTTGGGCCTATCTCCCAAGCGATCAGGGACACGAGTAGGGTGTTGTACACTCTGCTGTAGGTCATTTAGGATAGAAAAGTTGTAAGCTAGTTCACCAGGGATGTTAGTGAAATGGGAGGAAAGCCAAAGGTGGTGGTGAACATTGAAATTTCGTAAAATGGAGATTTCAGCAAAGGGAGAACGAGATGTATTCCACTTTGGAAGTAAGGTAGTCAAAGAATTGTGGATAGTCAGTAGAATTAGGAGAAAGGTAAACAGCACAAATGTATTCAGTTTGAGACTGGCATGTAAGCCGTAACCAGGGGGGTATAGAATGCGGAAGATTCGAATTTGGGAATACCAGAACAAGTTAGGTCATTACGTACATATCCGCAACATCTACCTTTGGAGTGAAATTGAGTATATAGAAAGTAAGAGGGTACAAAAAAGGGGTTGCTGTCAGTCTTCCCAGACACCTGAGTTTCATTGAGGAAAAGAAAATGAGATTTAGAGGAGGAGAGGTGGTGTTCAACAGATTGAAAATTTGAGAAAAGGCCACGAATGTTGTAGAAATTAATGAAAAGTGAATCAGGCAGAGGCCCAGAACTTCTCGAATGAGCGGTAGCAGATCCAGTCCCGCTGCGCGAGTCTGCATGCTCGGTATCGGCAGCGGGGGAGCCAGAAGTAGGGACATTTATTGACCCCTTCCCAGGGGACTCCGAGGCCCTTGAAGTTGATTCCACTTTTTTTCAAATTTGGAAAAGATTATGTAGTGTGTAAGATGAGTGTATATATAATGCGGAATAGGGAGAGAAGTGTGTGTTTGAGAGCATGCTGAACTGGTCACAGGGTAGATGAGACACGAAAAAAGATCATGTAAAGAGGACAGTGACAGGAGAAACGGAGAAACGAGAGTTCCAGCACTCCGTATACAGAATAGTTAAATAATGTAAGGCCCTGGAAATGGAGCATGACTTTTCCTTAATGTCTGAAATAAAATAATGTTGATATCGGCACTGGGGATTGTATTCAAACTATATATATATATATATATATATATAGTGTGGTAACAAAATATAATATTTACTCTGTTTGTACTGTATAGGGAAATTTTAAGTATAATATACAGTATATATATATATATATATATATATATATATTAGTTTAAGTTTTGGAAGGAAAATGAAAATGTTTTGGAATTTAATTTCTCATATATATATATATATATATATATATATATATATATATATATATTCGCTGACTACGAATCCATCGGCCCCGGGTTCGAGACCTGACGGCAGCCGGCGCGCAGCAAAACCCAGCTGTTCATCCTTCCACACAATAAAGAAAGTGGTTGGTAGATAAATGGGTACCCTAGATGGCCTAGTGGTTAAGACGCTGGGCTGCTGATGGGGCGTGGTTCGGATTCCACGTTAAACTGTAGGTCTAAGGTGGAGTGAAAAGCTTGACCTTCGTCAGAATGAACAATTCGGGCGGAAGCTAACCAAAGGTATATATATATATATATATATATATATATTAGTTTTCGAAGCCCAAAATATTTATATATATCGTATAATTATTATTTTTAAATAAATTATATTTAATTGTGAATATTATTAGATTGAAAAAATTATAGAATTTTTTTTTTTAATATAAAATTATGTATAAATCAATTGCAAAGAATAAATGTTTTCGACAAAACCAATTTTGGTGATTTGTTGAGTCTATCAAGAAATGGAAAAGTATCATTTTTTGAGCCTCATTTCGGATTTTGGTAATGTTATTAGTGAAATGGTCAATTTCTCTCTCTCTCTCTTTATATATATATATATATATATATATATATATATATATATACACCTTGGTGATGGAGTGGTTAGCATCACTGATTACGAATTGATCGGCCTCGGGTTCGGTTTCAGGCGATGGTAGGTGGCATGCAGTTCATCCTTCCATACAAAAAAAAATTAAAATTGGTTGGTAGATGGATGAGTACCCTGTGTAGCCTTGTGGTTAAAACGCTTGGTTGTTTATCGCGTGGTCATGAGATCGAATCGGGGCGAAGATTTTGTAATTTCTGATCACCCGTGGTGGATCGTGGTTCGGATTCCATGTTGAGCCGTAGGTCTAAGGTGGAGCAAAGAGCTTGACCTTCTTCAGAATGAACAATTCGGGCCTAAGAAAAACCAACGTTACCTAGGAAGATATATATATATATATATATATATATATGGGCGGTGCTTTGTGTAAAGCAGTGAAACCATTGTTGTGGATTATATTTGATCTGCATACATGAATGTCTGAAACATCGAATATATATACAGTATATATATATATATATTATATATATATATATATATATATATATAATATATATATATATATATATATGAGGCGGAAGGTCAACGATATAATATGAAAATTAAGTTTGTTCTTTCCACTTCATTTTACTTAACAATGACAAATAGGAGTCAAATGTCGGCATAAATTGATGTCAGATTCTTCTTCCTTCCCTGAAATTTAGTCGCATAACGAAACATTGCACCGCTCGTGGGATAGGGAGATCCTTAATGTGTGACGAAAATAATTTTTGGACAAAAGATATGATTTAAATAAAAACAAAATACTTATAAATCAAAATAAATATGTTTTATTTACCTCTCAGTTAGTAATTTCACTGAAAATGTACAGAAAAAATGTTGCTAATATGTTTTGGAAGTATTGTGGTTCCATCATCAGTAACCAGAGATGAGCCGACGTGTCTCTGATAAGGGCTACTACGTCAAGGCCAATGTCATCACACCGCTTCCCGTCGATCAGCGAAGTTAAGCGACACCGTCTGTAGAGTAGCTGGATAGGAGACTGTCCTCTGCATCCAGATTATGTAGCGACCCGTAGTTCGGGTCCAACGTAAAGCTGTAAGTCCCCTCCGTCATATGACCGTAGATGTCGCGAAGGAGGTTAAACAACCCTATCAGCTAACTTTCTGTGAGAAACTTCGGTTTGAAACGTCAGGAATATATATATATATATATATATATATATATATATATATATTACTGAAGACGCAAAATTATTCTCGACACTGCGCCCTCCCTTCAAAGTGTGATATGTTTGAATACCTTCAAATATTGTAGAATAAACAGAACGCTACCTCCGTTCCACTTGACACGAAAGTATCAAGTTACACACACACACACACATACACACACGCACAAAACGCTCGTGATAACGTGAATCGATCCTATAGACATTTTGTCTACAAGGAATTTTCTCGACACTAATAATCTTATTTACGGTAACCTAACTTAATCTAACTCAACTCAATGTAACCCTAAAATAGCTATTCAATAGAATATCGCGTCGATGGGATGTGAGACCGCGTGGATAGTGAGCGGGGTCCGTTAATCTGTAAACTAAAACGAACCGTTGCAGTTAGTAATTTGTAACGGAAAACGGAAGTACCATAATTCAGCCAAAAGCTTTAAAATTCAGAGTTCGTCTTTGGGAACTAATCCTATTAATTCCTACAATTACTCTGCCCTTTCCTGACTGATTACTGCAAGGTCTCGTTTGTAGGTGTTAGTTGATAGGAAATTAATAATAGTTAATGTGATTATGATGTCATAAAACGATACAAAGCTTCGAATTAATTGTTAAATTCCTTTGTATGCTTAAGATTATTATTTGTAGGCTGCGCACGCACGCATATATATACTATACACACACACACACATTATATTATATTAATTACATAGATGAAAGATAGTGAACTTAAACGCAATTGTTTGGGGCATTTACTGTATTTTGCGTGCGAAGCCAACGTTCTGACCATCTGACTATTTATTTACCCATCCAGGATTAAAAACTTCTTCGTTTACTTTAAACATATATATATATATATATATATATATATATATATATATATATATCATCACCGGATCATTCGGAGTTATAATACATATAGAGTATATATATTGTTAAGTCAAATTTGACACAAACAAAAGTCCAGCCAGCCTTATTCCATCGAGCACACCACCCGAATTCAGAATGAGGGAGAAAGGCAGTGGCGATGTGTCTTCTGTTTATTTCAAAATTACTGTGCACGTTATAAACGCTCCAAATAAACTTGTTTCTTGTCCATTAAGAAAATTAGACGAGTTAAAAGCTTCATTAATCTTTTAAAATAAGACAGAATGCCCCATAATAACACTACTAATCAGCCTAATGGAAATATCAGCTTTTCGGCTCGGAATAAACATCACAGTATCATGATTAGCCCATTTATTTTATATGGCTTATCAGTTATTTATCCTATTCTCCATAATATAGATTTCTGTTGTAGTTATACAGTATTTACTGTGTTTTTAATAACATAACTTGTTTAATTGTCATATCGAATTTTGAGACTTCTTGGATGGGAAAGAAATTTTATTCGTTTGTAAGTAGTAATTGGCAACTTAACTACTCTATTTCCTATTTTGTATTTTTTTACCCAAAATATTTCAAATATTCGTTATATCTTTCATGAATAAAGGAGAATTTCTGTAAGTAAATGATAAGTGCATTAAGAAATTATAGAAACATCATAATTAGTCGTAAATTAAGTTTAAATTTATCTTCTATATACAAAGTACTTACGAACTACCTCCAGCATATCACAGTTAATAAGTTTATATCGAGATATCTGCGCATAAATATAACGATTTTGGCACAGCGAGTTTGTTTTGTTGATTAGGAGAGAAAATTATGTAACTAAATGTAATGAATGTTATTGAATATGTTATGTAAATTTTCATTGTACACTTTCCTGTAATAATGAGCCCTTATAATTAATATAATCGCTTAATTTTACGCTATATACCCAGTAACAGTTGACGCAGAGAAGATTGAAACTGTTGCCAGATACTACTATAACATTTAAATTCTACGCGTGTAGAGATTTCGTTATATATAGCGCACTGTTAAGTATCTAGATTCTAGACTGTGAACATATTGAAAGAGTAAAATTTAACAGAAAAATAGGCGTACTGTTAAGTCCGTATCTAGACTGTGAACATACTGAGAAGTGTAAAATTTAAGAGAAGAACACTTACTCAGTTCGCATTTGTTCGTTCGATTGTTCTTTGTTTACATTTATGAATTTGATTTGGTAAAGTATTGACTTTCTGGCTTTTTGGTTGCGTATATGACCTGATGATCCATTCAGAAGAAAATAGCACGGATATCCGAGGAAAACAAGGATAGACCACATTAACAAGTAAATTAGCTCCTAATTTTACTAGCTTAAAAGGGACCTAGTCTAGTTTAATCTAAAATCGGCTCCTCTGTCTTAGTTCTGTTCCTGTTTTCTTTCAGGGTCTTCCGACCCCATCATCCTATCTTCTTTTATTTGTATAATATAACATAACTAAGCCTAACCTAGCTTAACCTAGCCTAACCTAACTTAACCTAACCTAACCTAATTTAATTTAACCCCCAGAATTTGTACATTAAATGACGTTATCCCGAAATTAGGTGGAGATGACATTTCAATGAGAAAGACATTCAAGTGTTTTGGGGGTTAGATTCTTAAATTAGGTAAGTTAGGCTTAGGTTAGTTTATCAGTTTCGATGAAATTTCCTGTCGACAAAATGTTTATATGTCCGATTAGATTAGCATAGGTTAGATTAGGTTAAGCCCAGTTCAGTTATGCTAAGTTAGGTTAGTTTAAGTTAGGGTAATAATAGTGTCGATGACATGTTCCTGGAAACAAATACAAACAGGTCTCTTGGAACATGTCCTAAACCTGTTTAAAACTGAACCATCATATTTTACATCATTGTCGATTTTTTTTTTAAATACAAATTTCTATTTATTCCTAATAAAATATCACTTTAATTTTTTTAATTTTCTTTAATATCGTATGAAATTTATTTAATTAATTGCAATTGATTTATTCTTTTCTTTCAAAACAAATAAATTTTGTTGTTGTTTTTGTTTCACAGAACAAGGTTGAAATAATGAAATAATGAAATAAAAAACCCGAGTATTAAATTATCTGAGTATTAAACCTGAGTATTAAATTATCCGAGTATTAAACCCGAGTATTAAATTATCCGAGTATTAAACCCGAGTATTAAATTATCTTGTGAGCTAAATTTTTTGTTTCATTGATCCTTCGCGGTTGAAAGACGTTAAACGTCTGAGCTAACCAACCAAGTAAGTTTTTAATTAAACAGCTGCAGCTGTTGAACGTTCAAGAGCAATACATCGGTTAGATGAAGCATAGCGATAGTAATGTTTCATGCTTCATTGGTAAAAAGTGTTGAAAGACTATAAATGAATTATTAATCAGAAAACCAACTAAATCGTTGAACAAGAAATAGGAAGAGAAATGGCAACGAACATGCTGTTGTTGTTGGTGTTGTTTTTTACGAAGAGGGTGGCGGCACTGTGCCATCTCAGTAACTCTGTTGTAGAAACGTACATGTGTGTTTTTGGGGGGTTGTGTAACCTCCTTCGTAACAGCAAAGATCATATGATAGAGAGGGGCCTACAGCTTACGTGGGATCCGAACCACAGGTCGCTACATCATCTGAACGCAGAGGACGATTCCCCATCCAACTATCATCCAGACCCAATGTCGCTTAACTTCGCTGATCGACAGGAAGCGGTGTTACGACATGACCACGACGTAGCTCGTATAGAAACGATACTCAGAGCTCAGTGACTGCGTGAAGAGCATTCAACATTTCACTCATTAAACTAGTTATGGTCCAAGCCGAGCTAAGGCCTGTCCCCAGTTAGTCTGAGAAATGAAAGGGGGAGCAGTAGACTGGGTTGGTTGGAGGTGTTAACACCCATCTCGCGATCCTCTCTGTTCAATGAAGGACGTAAAACGGAACAACCAACCTTTGTTAGACGAAGGGCGTTAAACGAACAAACCAACTAACTATTAGTTATGGTCTAGTACTCGTGTCATAAAGGTGTTCGCGCGCGTGATTGCCCAAGTTAATATGAATGTGTTAAAATTTTGTAAAGTGTCTTTGAAATTGTGGATCGTTGTTTCATTTATAGTGTGAAAAAACTCTAAAATAATTTTTACGAAGTAACGCATCGCGGAAAATGAAAATCAACGGAAAGTTTGTCTAAAGACGCGAAAGGTGAAAAAACATTATAACACCCTGAAATGAATCGTAAGACCAACGAAAAACTCGGTTTTATACCACCATTCACAAAAAGTAAGTCCTATTTTATATTTATAATTCCATATATCAAACAAAACGGCTCTTCATCCCCTAAAAAACATAAAAAATTATAAAAGAATATAAATTACATGGAATTTTATTATAGTTTTGGCTATTTTTCTGTATAATTTAGTTATCTGATGTAGCATCATAATATATTCACAGTATTTTAATCTGAATATGCCGTTGAAAGCATGGAAGCTTTTTAGGCAAAATTAATGTGATTCTATGTCAAGATTCAGTAACTGTTTTTAAAAGATCTGAATATCTGAAGCAAACCTATGAAGAATTATCTGAACTTACTTAATTTTAAAGCTTAAACAATGCGTGTTTCGCATTTATAAGTCGTAAATAGTCCATTATAAATTTGTCAGATTTACGACAATGAATTTTACACCTTCCGTAAGTTATTCAGTGTTTGGTAAATCTTACTTTTAAGGCTGCACAGCAACGTAGCCTACATTAATAACACGTATATCAATCTCAGAAAAATATATATACAGCTATGTAAACTTTTCAAAATAAAAAAATATAAGGTACTTGTACAGTAGGTTATCTCCCCCCCACCAATTTTGACAGAATATTTTCGTTAAAAGTTTTAAAACTAACGAAAATATCACAACTTAACCTAACCAATTATGAAGGGCGTACAGTTGATCTATTAGTAAATAGTAAATACTATTCCAGAAACAAACAATGTTATAATTAATAATAGATCAACTGTACGCCCTTGATAATTGGTTAGGTTAAGTTGTGATATTTTCATTAGTTTTAAAACTTTTAACGAAAATATTCTGTCAAAATTGGTGGGGGGGAGATAACCTACAAGTACCAAATATAAAAATTGCAGTAATTTGTTACATCTAAATGTTACATCTAAATAATTACAATAATTTACAATAATCGATTGATATATTTGTTATTAATGTAAGATACGTGGTTGCTGTGCGGCCTTAAAAGTAAGATTTACCAAATATTTAATTAGGTTTATGTAATTATTTTGAAAAAAAAATTTATTGTCGTGAATCTTGAATTTACCGTCATTTGTATATTTTCCTTCTATACTTACTATAGTAACACGTTATTGCTAATTTTAACACGACAAGGGAATGGTTTCCCAATCGGGATGCAGCGAAACTTCATGAAAATGATAAAAGTATCTTATTTTACGCCTCATAAGACGCTACTTTTTTCCTGAAAAACGTCTCCAAAAATCCCTTGAGGGCTCATATGTTATTGTTTTGTTTAATGTTCTTTCAATAAAGTTATGGGAATATATTTTTGTCAGGCTGATAAATCTTCGAAATATCTTTTTTCTAAATATTCTTTGCTAAATATAGGGTGCTCCTAAATATTCTTTGCTAAATATAGGGTGCTCCTAAATATTCTTTGCTAAATATAGGGTGCGTCTTACCACTTGTAGCGTCTTATGAGGCGTAAAATACGGTATGTAATTGAAAGTTTGAAAGTTACTGAAAATATGAAAATGGAAATCTGGTGTTAGTGTCCCCGACCAAACGTCGTTCAGTTACAGGAATTTTGGTAATTGTATACAATATCCCCCTCACCTCAGTTTCTAATAAAAATTATTGCAATGCGTAGAAAATAATAAATAAAACCTTTCCTTTAAGTAAAAAAATTTTCGGTCGATCGTATTTATGGAGATATTATTCAATTAACGATATCCATTTGACGTGACGTTTTTCTGATTGGGCTATTTTTTCGCTACTCTGCGACTTAATTAGTTGGTTGGTTTCTGTTCTGGCTATTTTTTTTTTCTAATTGGATTCAGTTTGGGTAATACCTCAGTTTGGTCGTGTTTGTGATGGAATTATGACGTGCTGTTCGTGTGGTTTCGACTGAGAACTTGATTCGTCATGTGCCCTAGATGAAGACAAAAAGTGCATAACTTAACATGTTATTACATAATCATTTGTATAATTTAGGTCTCGGGGGTACGGGGGCGGAACCCCCGTAAAGATCACGCATCACAAATTAATCGGTATAGGGTTCACTTTGTGATGCGTGATCTTTACGGGGGCTCCGCCCCCATACCCCCGAGACCTAAATTATACAAATGATAATGTAATAACATGTTAAGTTATGCACTTTTTTAGTAAAAAATACATTTTTCTAGTATACATTTTTCTAGGTTAGGTTAGATTAGGTTAGGTTAGGTTGGTTTCCGAAAATAAATAATTACATGCTATAAATAAAGGTTTTACATCGTTTGTGAAGTCAATTTCATAAAATTGAGGTGAGGGGGGATGTTATATACAATTATCGGAATTTTAAATGAAATTCGTGATATATCACGTCCATACGGAAACTGTAAACTGTATATAGGTTCAATTTGAAGTTACTTTGGGTTTGTTGAGGGGGAAGTGGGTGGCACTGTTATTGAACAGTAGGAAACTAAAATCATCCGAGGTGCCGAGAAAGAACATATGGCATTGGAGTGCCTTCAGCCAGAAGAAGTTAGGAACCACTACGATAGGGCCTATTTATATATAGCACGATAGATTATCAGTTTCTGCCTGATAAACCCCATATCTCACGGACATTAATGTAATACGTACATAAAAATGAACGAGGGGGGAAGTTTCCGCGTTGCTATAGCAACATTTACGTGCAAAATTGGAATCCCGATATTGGTTCGTGTCTCATTGTGAAAGAAATAGACAAGTCTTTATAATACGCAAATGTTTGAACTTTTTAAAGTTCGTAGTAAATTTGTAAAACTAAATTCGTAAATCCTTTCCAACATAGATTAAATTACGAGTAAAATTTTAAAAATTTACAGTTTGGGCCCTCTTTATAATAACGTTTAATATTTAGCAGGTAAAACTGAACTTTCTTAAAACAAAGGCACGCAATTAACTTCATAACACGTTATCTGACAGTATTAAATGCTATCATACGGATCGGTCACAGGTGAAATTTCAGGTAAATGTATTTTAACGTACACTGTATTTTTATTATTTATTATGCTGTGGCTATTTAGCCATTATTGGTCAGATAGCCTTCCAGGCTATTTGACCAGCACTGGCTAAATAGTCTCCCAAGCTATTTAGCCAGCAGTCCTGTGCACATATCGACTGTTTTTGTGAGCTTTGTATTGTTTATAAAAATTTACTATAATCTTCGGTACTTTTCCGAAATTTGGACTGTTTCCTATTTTTTTAAAAATACGATATTTAATGTAGATTTTTACGCTGATTTAAAAAATGTAAGTCTTTTTTTGGAGAAATTATTATTTTAAAAGTTACGCGGTGTTCTAGTTTACGTATACAGGGTGTCCCATAAGTCCGACATCATAGGAGAAATTCATATTTTTCTATTTCTACAAACCATAATTCATATGCTCGGGATGCCAATTTCCCGTCCACCATTCTGTTCAGTGACGAGGCTGTTTTTTATGGAAATGGTGAGGTAAATCGACAGAACACCCGCTACTGGTCTCAAAACAACCCTCACTGGTATACCTCTTCAAAGGAACAAGGTGCATCTCGGGTGATGATATGGTGCGGCATTTGGATCGCATCATAGGCCCCCCTCTTTTTCGATGAACATGTCACTGGAGGCACCTACCTACGTATCCTCAAGGAAGAAGCATTTCCCAGTGTCTTGAACGAAGAAGGAAATTTCCCAACATGGTTCCAGCAAGACGGCGCTCCTGCACATTACAGCACCCAAGTAAGGTAATACCTGTACCAACAATTCCCTGGTCATTGGATAGGACGTCGAGGACCTGTGGAATGGCCAGCTAGAAGCCCGGATCTCACGCAACTAGATTTTTATCTCTGGGGCCACTTGAAAGTGCTGGTATACGCAGAGAAAATTAGGAGTGTTGAACATTTGCGGCAGCGCATTATTGGGGCATGTAACACCATTACTCGTGACATCATTCACCGTGTGCTTGCTGACTGGGTATCACGTCTGAATTTGTGTATTGAAAACAATGGTGGACATATTGAGCACGTTCTGTAAATAAAAGCTTTTGTTTTGCCTTTTTTTATTATTTTTCCTATAATGCCGGACTTATGGGACACCCTGTATATATATTTTTGCTCCCCGCACGAAGGGTAGAAAAAATAACAATGCCCGGTTAGGTTCATTGAATGCCCGCTTCATATCACGACTAAACCTAACCAATCGTCAAGGGCGTACAGTTGACCTAACCGGCATTCAATGAACCTAACCGGGTATTCAGTTGACCTAACCGGGCATTCAGTTATTTTTTCTACCCTTCGTGCGGGTAGCAAAAACATATATATATATATATATATATATATATATATATATACGTAAACTAGAACACCGTGTAACTTTTAAAATAATAATTTCTCAAAAAAAAAGACCGTACTTTTGCATTATCCTCCCAACACTAATTTTTTTGGACCTTTTCCAGTTTGTGTACCGTTTTTCATATAATTTATTTTTGAGAATATTTTTGTTAAAACTAACGAAAATATCACGACTTAACCTAACCAATTATCAAGAGCGTACAGTTGATCTATTAGTAAATACTATTCCAGAAACAAACAATGTTATAATTAATAATAGATCAACTGTACGCCCTTGATAATTGGTTAGGTTAAGTCGTGATATTTTCGTTAGTTTTAACAAAAATATTCTCAAAAATAAATTATATGAAAAACGGTACACAAACTGGAAAAGGTCCATTTTTTTTTTTATAATGGCGGCGGGCTGTTTTTACCGTAACCTAACCTAACCTAACCTAATACCAACACTAATTTTTTCATAATGGAAGGAAATAAAGTACCATAACCAAAACCAAACCAACATATATAAAAAAAATTAGTGTTGGGAGGATAATGCAAAAGAACCAAAAAGACTTACATTTTTTAAATCGGTGTAAAAATCTCCATTAAATATGTTGTTTTCAAAAAAATAGAAACAATCCAAATTTCGGAAAAGGCCCGATCTTCATCTACATTTACGTTAATAATAAATAAAATTCCTTAATTTTAAATTTGTTCACAATTTGTTTTAGGTTTTGGAGTGCCGTAATGATTGAATGCCCGGTTAGGTATAGAATTTCTGAACTCGGTACATCTATTATCCCCCTTTTTTCCATAGGCCCAAGGTTTCACACACACACTCACCACACACACACACACACTCACACACACTGGGTAGCCTTGTGGTTAAGACGCTGGGGTGCTGGTGGGGCGTGGTTCGGATTCCACATTAAACTGTATGTCTAAGGTGGAGTGAAAAGTTTGATTGACCTTCGTCAGAATGAACAATTCGGGCGGAAGCTAAACAAAGGTTAACGTGAAAATTATTGACTGCCCGGTTAAGTCAAATGTACGCCTTGACGATTGGTTAGGTTAAGTTGATATTTTCGTTTAAACTAACGAAAATATCACGACTTAACCTAACCAATCGTCAAGGGCATTCCATTAACCTAACCGGACATTCCATTAACCTAACCGGACATTCCATTAACCTAACCGGGCATTCAGTTGACCTAACCGGGTATTCCATCATTACGGCACTCCAAAACCTAAAACAAATTGTGAACAAATTTAAAATTAAGAAATTTTATTTTTTAACTTAAATGTAGATGAATATTATAGTAAATTTTTAAAAACAATACAAAGCTCACAAAAAGTCTATCTGTGCACACGACTGCTGGCTAAATAGCCCGGGAGACTATTTAGCCAGTGCTGGTCAAATAGCCTACAAGGCTATTTGACCAGTAATGGCTAAATAGCCACAGCGTATTTATTGCTAACGTAAGTAACATTATATGCATTACAAAGTAGTTATTTTGGATCACCTGAAGATCAGGGCCCCCAGCCTTCTTTAGTTAGCTTCATAAGGCTAACTAACGAAAATATCACGATCTAACCTTACCATTCGTCAAGGGCGTACAATTGACCTAACGATTGGTTAGGTTAGGTTAGGTCGTGATATTTTCGTTAGCTAGCCTTATAAGCCTAACTGAAGAAGGCTGGGAGCCCTGATCTTCAGGTGATCCGTTATTTTATAATGAATAATTCTTTTAACGAATCAGAAAATATTGTCAACTTAGCAAACGCCAGTAGTTCAGTGAGTGACATAATTTCCCGATAAGTGAGTGGTTTCCAACCTTTTTGAAATCACCGCCCCCTTTCACCAAACGGTATTTTTGAACGTCCCTTCATGGATAACTTGCCTAACAATACAATGATTAGTGAATGTAACTGTATTTGAAAAATAATTACAATACAATGAATACATTAATAGTTATTGCTTCAATAATCTAATTTTACATTACATTACAAGTGCTACAATGGGGTTAATATGACACTTAAGCTTGCATGTCATTCACTCTTTTCTCTAGCGACTCTCATACTCTCAACGACCCCCTAAACTTTACAAACGCCCACTTGGCTGGTCGATACCGACCGCGTTGGGAATCACTGCAGCGAAATGAAGACGCTAATGGTCGGGGATTCGAACCCCGATGATTCTGGTAATAATAATACAGGAGTTAGAGCAATGGGTCACATTAGTTGGCCTGAGCGCTGTGCCACTTTCTGGCTCTCCTGACTGATTATTAAGCCAATTTTATTTGTGTAGTTTTGCCGAGGGGGGTTTCCCCAACCCGAAAACCACGCCCATAACCCTTGATTCACGAAAGTTAATGTGGGGAACTGCTAATCAATTTTATACTACCACATAACCTAGCGTATGCCACACCCCGGTCATAAGATTCACCCCCGACTGGTATCACGTGTGAAATGGATGTGCTTTTCGACTTTATCAAAAATCTGGTGTCCGCAAAACCACTTATTAGCCATTCGTACACGCTTACGTTAAATATCAATGTACAGCAATGACCCTGAAATTAATATGGAATAACTCCTACTAAAATTTTGGTTAATCTTTTCAAAAATTTTGAAGATAAACATTGATGCAAAGCCCGTTTCTCTCCAAGTAAAAATAAGTTAATTTTTTCCAAATTCATTGATACTTGCGATTTGCTAATACACTAAATTCACCATAAACTAATTGGTGTGCGGAGGTGTGCGGCTTAATGAGAGAGCTTTTCCCTGGACCTACATTCAAGTCGGAATCAAGAAATAACGAAATAGTAATAAAACATGTTAAAATAAATAGGTCTCGCGACAAAATAGAACAGATTCGATTGTATTGTTTACTCAAGTATCAAAAGCCATGAAATAAAGTACAGCTACAATGAAATAGACGTATCACTACATCAAAAAAAAACCATGAAATACTGTACTGTATGTATATATGTTAATGTTTCAGACCAACAAAGACCCTAGGATCCACTCATGGCTGGTCTACCTAACTGTGTTCGTAATTGTGTATGTCCTCCATGGTGGCGGAGGGGACCTACAATTTTACGTGGGTTCCGAACCACAAAAACGTAAGAAATTTATGTAATAACTTCCTGTACAATGTGTACATTGGCAACGACCAATTTAGCAAAACTAATTAATTATCGATTTAAAACTAAAGATAGAATCTCTGAATCCAGAGGATCACGTCATAATAGACTACTATCCACAAATATGTTACACTCTATATCTATTTATAACCGACATGCAAATATATCAGATCCAGAGAATCCAGTCAATTTCATTACGGTATCCATCAATACTAGTACCTTGTCACGAAAAATAAGTCACGGTCCATATCGATTGTGGACCAAGTCAAAATTTACAACCATATACATTACAATATATACACTTACGATGAAAAGTGTAGGTGTGGCTGTAAAGACTGTACAGTAATGTAGAAATGTGTGTGCACCCATCTTGGGTCTCCCATTTAAAGGTGTTTGTGGGGCAAGTGAAGATCATGAGTTTTTCAATACCTCACAGTACTATGGGGGGCACCGCTCAGCAGAGGAATCTCTTTAAATGGGGTGTGTAAGGACAGAGAGTATCCCCTAACCCAAGACGCTGCCTCCCTATATCCCACAACACTTGTGTTGAGCTGTGGGATCTATCCCCACAAAGCCTTAATTTTACTACCTTAAACTGTACCCAATCTATCAACATATGCGTCTAATCGATTTTTAAACATGTTTATAGACGTGCTACTAATTACTTCTACCGGCAAACTATTCCACCTATTTACTATTCTATGCGTAAAAAAGTTTTTGCCAACTGCTGTCTCAAACCTTCTACTTGTCAACTTACACCCGTTATTTCTAGTCCTATTATATTGAGATATTTCGAAAAAGCTATCTCTATCTACGTTATCGAACCCATTCATAATTTTGAAAACCTGGATTAGATCACCCCTTAACCTCCTAGTCTCGAGTGTTGTCAATTTTAACTCCTTAAGCCTATCCTCGTACGACTTTGACCTAATCGACGGAATCATCTTAGTTGCTCGTCTTTGAACTCTTTCGATTTTGTCTATATCTTTGCGCATATGCGGATTCCAAAATTGGACCGCGTACTCCAAATGGAGTCTAACTAATGATTTATAAAGTGGAACTATAATATCGCGCGATTTGTACTCAAAATTTCGAGCTGTAAAACCTAACACTTTGTTCGCCTTATTGACCGCTGCGGTACTTTGTTTCGCTACTTTTAATCACTAGTGACTATAACTCCTAAATCTTTTTCCTGCTCTACGCTTGTTAAATCTTTCCCTGACATACTATACGCAAAATTACCGTTACGCGAACCTATATGTAAAATTTTGCACTTATCTACGTTAAATCTCATTTGCCATGTGACTGACCAATCAACGATTTTATTCAGATCTTCCTGAATTTTACCTCTATCTTCGTCATTAATCGCCCTACCACCCAGCTTCGTGTCATCCGCAAACTTTGAAACTGTACTGACTAGGCCGACATCTAAATCGTTAATATATATAAGAAAAAGCAAGGGCCCAATACAGAACCCTGAGGAACGCCACTCACTACATTAGCCCAACACGACTCCGCTCCATCAACGACCACCCTCTGTTTCCTACCTCGCAACCACTCTTCTAGCCAATTTATTACTACACCCCTGATTCCATGAGCCTTAGTTTTTTCAATGAGTCTTTTGTGCGGCACGGTGTCAAACGCTTTTTGAAAATCTAAATACACTACATCAACCGCCCGATGTCTATCGTAAACGTCAACCACGCTTTGGAAAAATTCTAAAAGATTAGTTAAGCAAGATTTGTTTCGCCTAAATCCGTGCTGCGTATTTCTAACTAGCTTATGGAATTCTAAGTGTTCGACTATACGATCCCTAATTATTGATTCCAGTAGCTTACCTACAACAGACTTTAAACTGATTGGCCTATAATTTCCCGCCGCACCTTTATCGCCTTTCTTAAAGATAGGTGTTACGTTTGCTAACTTGAAATTATCTGGTACGCACCCCTCAGAAATAGACGCATTAAAAATCTTTGTTAGCGGCACAACAATGCTATCTTTAATTCTTTTAGTTGTATGGGATATATGGAATCCGGACCCGGTGATTTACGCGTTTTCATTTTATCAATATAGCGCATTACCTCCCCTTCACTAACGACAATATTATCCAAAATATTACCATTATCAAAAGGTATTGTCTATGACCGTAGGGATATTCGTTACATCTTCTATATTAAAAACTGACGTAAAGAAATCGTTTAGCAAGGTAGCCATTTCCTTGTTTTCAGAAACTAGATCTCCGTTTACATTTTTCAATGGACCCAAGACACATTTTACTGGATTTCTATTATTGACGTATTGAAAGAATCGCTTGGAGTTTTCTTTACCGTCACGAGCTATGGAGATTTCAAATTCGCGTAACTAGGGATTTCATGAAATCCCTAAAATGTTCAGTGATTTCATGTAAAGTTAGGTCGTGATATTTTTGTTAAACCTACGGAAAAATTGTTGAATGCCCGGTTAGGTCAACTGTACACCCTTGACGATTGGTTAAGTCGTGATAGTTTCATTAAAACTAACGAAAATATCACGACTTAACCTTAGATGAAATCCCTAAACATTTTAGGAATTTCATGAAATTCTTAGTTGCGCAGATTCCCTGTAACCTATACAGACCCTCTCTCTCACTTACTCTTTCTCGTCCCCAGCTTTGGTGGCCCGAGTGTGTGGGTTATGAAGAGTGCTGTGTTTGGCGAGTTCACTGCGTAATTTATACTGTGTATATATATATATATATATATATATATATATATTTTATATTCCAGCGTTACATTAATTTCATTATATTTCTTTGAATTGAAATAAATCTAATTTTAAAAAAAATTTTAAAGTATTAAAAAAAATGTAAAATTCCTTTTTATCTTAATTTTTCCCAGTTCAATTTTAGTTTTAAACTGAATAGAGAAATTTTAGTATTAAAATTTTAATTAGTATAGAATTTATTAATTAATAATTGTCAGTCAAAATTTACAAAATCTACAAAAATTTAAATTTTTTTTCGTTTACTTAAAAAGGGTTGTCTTTGAAATGAAGCCCCCCGTAAATAGGATTTATTTTAGGTAAATTTACATACTGTATTTACAATTTGAAATAGTGATACGTAAAAATTTACTTATTTACATAATTTCTGAAAATAAAATTTTTAAAGTCAAAATTTTCGTGTTTACGTAATTTGTAAATTTTAAATTTTAAAAGCATTAAAAAAATTAACTGTAAAAGAAATGACAGATTCAACACATATTTATAAATAAGTTATAAGACACGAGAAAGGGACGTACAGGGAAGATTTATAACTATGTTACTTTCATGGACGGAAGCAAAAAGCAGATCTAAATATTGTATGATGCCCAAATGTCCAAGTTGTTTCATTTACACTGTTCTAAATGAGACTTCCTTTCTCTTATGCATTTGTGAACACTCATCAAGTACATATCACTTTTTACAGTACAGTAAACCCTCCTTATTCACGTTAAGTTTATGTATACCGATTCACTATTCACGGTTAAGTTTATGTATACCGATTCACTATTCACGGTTAAATTTATGTATACCGATTCACTATTCACGGTTAAATTTATGTATACCGATTCACTATTCACGGTTAAATTTATGTATACCGATTCACTATTCACGGTTAAATTTATGTATACCGATTCGCTAATCACGGTTAAATTTATGTATACCGATTCGCTAATCACGGTTAAATTTATGTATACCGATTCGCTATCACGGTTAAATTTATGTATACGATTCGCTATTCACGGTTAAATTTATGTATACCGATTCGCTATTCACGGTTAAATTTATGTATACCGATTCGCTATTCACGGTTAAATTTATGTATACCGATTCGCTATTCACGGTTAAATTTATGTATACCGATTCGCTATTCACGGTTAAATTTATGTATACCTATTCGCTATTCACGGTTAAATTTATGTATACTGATTCACTATTCACAGTTCATGCGAACCGCATCTATACAGCAGCTGTTTGCTGTAGCAGTCAGTGTGTTGCTAGAACGGCCCATCCACGCCACCATTATCATCATAATCTATTGTTGTCTATTATCATAATGCAGTAGTCATTATTTTTTATTTTAGTTTCTTTGCAGTTTTGATTCTTCTTTAAAATTACTCCAAAGAGAAAATGTTAACGATAGACATTTATTTTACTATTATGCGTTTATTTTACAATATTTATTTACATTACATATTTATTTATTTTTTTTATTGATTACTTTTCTTTACGGGTACATTTGTTATTTAATTTTGTTTAATGGTACATTAATATTTAATATAATGTAATCTTGTAGTATAGAATTTCTGAACTCGGTACACCTATTATCCCTCTTTTTTTCATAGGCCCAAGGTTTCATTATTCACGATTCACGATAGTTTTCAGGAACTTATCCCCCCGTGAATAACGAGGGCCGACTGTATTTCTTGATCAATACCAGAAAGAACTTGTATGGTTGAGTCCTTCAGTTCAGCAATTGATGGAGGTTTCATCTTGAACTCCTTTCTTTGACAAAGCATCAGAAGAAGTCTAAAGGCAAGTCTGGTGATCTGGTTAAGCGGTAAGGAGACCTTTCTCAGAGCCAATTTAGGAACTCAAGTAGAATACATGGCATATGGCTACCATGCTGAAACCACGTGTCCGAAGGTTTCGGACTCTCTTCCAAATGAAAGTTTACAACATATCTGAGTACCTTCCTGGTGTCACAATTACTGTTTATGGATCCCCAAAGAAATAAGGACCGTCAATTCGTAATGAATCAAACCGTATCACCCTGTTAATTTAGAAGAATGTGAGGGTACTTCTTGATGGTCTTCTGGGTTTTCAAATCCCCAAAACCTGTACAGTTTTGTCTGTTCATTATGTCGTCCATGTACGCAAGACACTCATAAAGGAAAATTATGCTATGTATCTGCAGCTGTCCATTTTCTAACATTTCAAACAAACAATTAAAAACTAATATCGTCATCTTTCATAATTTTTACTAAGAAACTGCAACAGTTGGTTTTCCTGGAAACTCCAGTATATCTTGCTTCAAAATTCTCCGTATCGATGAACAACTTGCTCCTGTTTCAGCTGGGAGTCGTCGTCTTGATTTACGTCCACTGTTTCAGACGGTTGCTGGATATTTTGAATAGTTTGTGGAATTCATACAATTGGCCTAATAGGTCCTGAACAACCCTTATTGACATTTTATACGGAACTAGTATTTGCACACTTCTGTTTCAGTACTTGGTAACTAGATATATGACACTAGGAACTTTGAGAGAAATTCTTTGCATTGTCTTCAGTGACCTTTGCACTTTGTGACCTTTGCATGGTACCATAAATAAAAATACCCTATTCATTGGTAAACTACCTTTTCACTCTCAAATTAAAACAACTGAATTTCAAATTAAAATAAATGAATTTCAAATTAAAATAAATGAATTTCAAATTAAAATAAATGAATTTCAAATTAAAATAAATGAATTTCAAATTAAAATAAATGAATTTCAAATTAAAATAAATGAATTTCAAATTAAAATAAATGAATTTCAAATTAAAATAAATGAATTTCAAATTAAAATAAATGAATTTCAAATTAAAATAAATGAATTTCAAATTAAAAGAAATGAATTTCAAATTAAAAGAAATGAATTTCAAATTAAAAGAAATGAATTTCAAATTAAAAGAAATGAATTTCAAATTAAAAGAAATGAATTTCAAATTAAAAGAAATGAATTTCAAATTAAAAGAAATGAATTTCAAATTAAAAGAAATGAATTTCAAATTAAAAGAAATGAATTTCAAATTAAAAGAAATGAATTTCAAATTAAAAGAAATGAATTTCAAATTAAAGAAATGAATCTCAAATTAAAAGAAATGAATCTCAAATTAAAAGAAATGAATCTCAAATTAAAAGAGAGATTGTGTAAAATCTGAATGTGCATCGAAAGCTTTTATTTTATAGCTGGTGGGAGTACTTGGCATCTGAAACACGTTGGCAACATTCACAAGTCCCTAGCAACCGTTGCTATCCATGACTCGACTCTCTCAGTTACCAAGACGTCCTCTCTGACCCGGCCAGCTCTCACTCGCTCTCACAGCTGTGTATTTCAAGGTTATTAAAAGAACTGAGTTACGCTTACTGTGATGATTTGGAATATGATGAAATATGCCTGACCACATTTTTGCGTTAAAAGCTCAAAAGAATTCGACCAAACAGTCACCCATTTCAGTGATTCATGTTGTTATTATTAAGTAATAAAATATGTTGTGAATAATATATATAATATATATATATAATATATATATATATTATATATATATATACACAGACCGTGCATGGAACAAGGAACTCTTCTGAATATAATCCACTATAGTCCGAATAAGTAATGGTTAATGACAAATACCATAGTTTTTCTTTTTCATGATGCAAGCCCGACGTGGGCAACGGGTCTCTCGCAAAGAGGTCCCATAAATATAGCTTCCCTCACCAGCTATCTGCAAAGCAGACAGGATCCAGCTTTGGGACATGGATCTAGGGCGTCCCAAAAAAATGTATACACAATTTAACAGCTGATAGCTCATTGATGTTTCTTTCTTTCCAAGTTAAAACCCATTAGAATTAATAATGGCAGTCAGACTAAGCTTTGAACAAAGGAATTCATTCTAAATGCTACTGGAAGTGTGAAAACGCAGTGAAGTGCAAAGACAGTTTAGGAGGGAGTTTCAAACAGATCCACCAACGCGACTTACCATCACTCGAATTAGAGATAATTTGAAGCCGATGGAACTGTTCAGAATGTCCACAAGAAGCGTTCCGGAAGACCACGGACATCGACAAGCCCCACAAAGCAAGAAAGCGTACTGGAAACGTATCACCAAAGTCCAAGAAAATCTGTGCGGCAAGCGAGTCGTGAGGTAGGAATTTCAGAATCGTCTGTCCAACGCATTTTGAAGCGCTGTCAATGGAAAAGTTACATTCCAAGATTAGTCCATGCTATTAAGATGATCCGGACGAAGAAAGTGGAGTA
Organism: Bathynomus jamesi; assembly: GCA_023014485.1. Lineage (NCBI taxonomy): Eukaryota > Metazoa > Arthropoda > Malacostraca > Isopoda > Cirolanidae > Bathynomus > Bathynomus jamesi. The sequence continues at coordinate 194,379 of JAJOZX010006790.1, read as the reverse complement.
TTGCGAGTGGTACTTGGCACGATGTGGATGTGGATTGGACGAAGGGGTTTCGTAGAATACCCTCCGCGTTCACCAGACCTCACACCACTAGACTTTTTTTTATGGGGACAAAGTCTACGCTATAAAACCTGCAACAGTCGCTGAATTGAGAGCAGCCATTGAACGAGAATGCACACAAATACCAAACGAAATGTTTCGTGATGTTTGCGATTCCATTGCTTCGCGTTATCAGCAGTGCCTGGACCGGAACGGACGTCAGTTTGAAAACAGGCGTTGACAAAACAATTAAATAATGTCTGTAGATTCTATTACATTTTGAAAATGAAATGTATTTAATAAACACTGCCTTTATAATTATTTAGTGTGTGTGTACATTTTTTTGGGGACGCCCTGTATAATAATATATTATATATATATATATATATATATATATATATTAAATATATATATGATAAAAACCACGAAGGAAAGGAAACACAAAATGGTGCTCAAGCGCTTTCGTCTAATGACATCCTCAGGAACACTGAAGTACATAAAAAGGTTAAGCCTATATATAGGTTACAGAAAGAAAAAAAGAAAAAATAAATAACATACATACACACACACACATATATATATATATATATATACATATCTATATATATACATACATACATACATACATACATATATATACAATAAACAGAGAAGTAAAAATAATAAAAAATTAAAACCTTAAAGGATTACCAGTGAGGCGTACAGATTTGTAAGGAAAAATATCGATTTTTAGCACAAGATCAAATGGATTATAAAAATACAAATTTATACTGGAACTCTGCCGGGTTTTAACACAATGCTGCCTATGGTCAGGTTTCGATATATATAAAAAAAAAAAAATGCAAATTAAAAGTTAATCGATTTTTAGCACAAGATCAAATGGATTATAAAAATACAAATTTATACTGGAACTCTGTCCGGGTTTTAACACATGCTGCCTATGGTCAGGTTTCGATATATATAAAAAAATAAAATGCAAATTAAAAGTTAATAAAGTAGAAGACAAGTTTACCAAAGATTTAATGTTTTACACTTCTTATCTAAATCTGTTTTAAAGGAATTCAACATAACAGGATCGAGTTGAAAAAGACCTTTGCTTATGTTGAAGTTATTTGAAAGTTGGATAATGGCAGACTCAAGAATATTTCTATTAACAATGTTGCTTGAATGGAATAAAACTGAAGCATTATTCCAATCAATACAGTGGGCTAACTCTGACAAATGGACAAAAAGGGCACTGGACAACTGTCCTGTTCTAACGGAATATTGATGCTGTTTTATACGTGTGTGCAAATCCTTTCCCGTCTGACCTATGTAAAAGGAATCACATTGTTTACAACCAATTTTATAGATAATGCCTGAATTATTGGTAGGGCTATTTTTTACTATGATATTTTTCACAATATTGTTATATGAAAATACTACATTAATATCCAAAAGTTTAAGTACATTAGCAATGCCTAAAAAGCCCGGGAAAAATGGAAGTACTAAAATATTTTTTGACAAAGTACGAGTGTTAATATTGACACGATAGAAAGTTCGTTTTGCCTTGTTGAGACAAGATTCCATAAACGCAGATGGATAACACAAATCACTTCCAATACCGTTGATTTTTTCCAATTCGGCATCGATGTATTCCGGACTGGCGATCCTAAGGGCGCGGAGAAACATTGATGAAAATATGGCCTTCTTAGTGGGGGTATCATGTCCCGAGTAAAAGTGTACGTAGGACAAATTGTTTGTCGTTTTCCGATAGATACTAAACTTAAAACCTGGGCTTTCCCTATGTACACGCACATCCAAAAATGGGATTGAATTGTCTTGCTCAACTTCTAAAGTAAACTTAATGGAGGGGACTTGATCATTTAACTGAAGGAGGAAGCTATCCAGGTCACGATTCATGGGCCAGATACACAAAATATCGTCGACGTACCGCAACCAAGGGATGCCAACCCCCAGGATTCTCGGAATATAGGTAATTTCGAAAAACTCCATATAAATATTGGAGGGAGGGGCGATAAGGGGTTGCCCATAGCCATCCCAAAAACTTGTTGATAATACTCGTTATTGAAAGTGAATTTACAGTCTTTGATGCAAAGCTTAATGAGTTCCAAAACAATGTGTGAAGGTAGTGGCAGGTCATACTTATGTAATTCTTGGGAGAGAAAGTCAAGCATATCGTCAATCGGCACTTTTGTAAACAATGAACAAACATCAAAACTAATCAATTTATCGTTAGTTTCAGTACGTGCATTATTCAATTTTTCCGTAAGATCCATGGAATTTTTTACATGTGAATCAGAGATAGTTCCGAGAATGGGGGACAAGACTTTGACAAGCCATTTGGAGAGTTTATAAGTAATAGAGCCCACCGAGCTAATAATAGGGCGCATAGGGTTACCAGGTTTGTGGGTTTTAATAAGACCGTAAAGGTAGGGCAGAGCAGGTGAAGTGGACATGAAAAGCGGAATTAAGTTCTTATGATCTTTGAGAAGGCGTTTCAAGCCACTATTAAATGATTTGATGACGTCATCCTGCGGGTTCTTCCTAAGTTTGGTGTATGTGGCGGGGTCCTGGAGAGCTCGTTCATCTTTCCGATGTAGTCCCTTTGTCCATAATAACTATGGTGTTAGCCTTGTCTGCTTTAGTAATATGGAGCTCCCTATCTTTTTTTAATTGTGAGAGGCTATTGCGAAAACGTTTAGGAAAGTTATCTTCGTAATTACCATTCGCCGCACTACAAACGAGGCCTTTAACTATGTTAAACAAATACTGAGGGAGATTACACTGTTTTTCAAAACACGCGAGACTGTAACAAATTTGTAAAGCCGAAGGTTTTTTAACAATAAAAAAGGACATACCATATCCAAGGGCACTTTTTGCATCGTCACTAATGTTTTTCGAAGAAAGGTTCAAAACACACTTTGAGCTTGCTTTTTTACTCCACTGACTATCTCGAATGAGACTTTTAATTTTTCGATCCAAAATGTTACGAAGTGAAGTAGTTCTCCGACGCAACTCGTTGTAAATTTCATCAAACAAAGGTTGGATCCACGGTTGGGGATAACGGTTACAAAATTATGTTTGGCGATGTTTAAATTTTTGAAGGCGGACCACTCATTTTGTCTGGTGACTTCAATATGTTTCTTTAAAATTAATCTGCTGAAGTTGTTGAACGGATGGTCGTCAATTTGTCTGAGGCGAATCGGAAGCAGGGATTTGGGAAGAACTTGCTCCTCCAGACACTTAGTAAGAAACTTCCGTCGGATACGAATTGCATGCCCCTTCATTAATGTAGAAGAAAACACGGACACAAACGGAGACAAGAGAGGGAACAGCAAGCCGAAGGAACGCGTGGTGAGCATTATATGAAAATTATTTCACGAAACTAACACGTGAAAAATATTTATGATGAATAAAACCACGAAGGAAAGGAAACACAAAATGGTGCTCAAGCGCTTTCGTCTAATGACATCCTCAGGAACACTGAAGTACATAAAAAGGTTAAGCCTATATATAGGTTACAGAAAGAAAAAAAGAAAAATAATAAATACACACACACACACACACACACATATATATATATTATACATACATATCTATATATACAAATACATACATACATACATACATACATATATATACAATAAACAGAGAAGTAAAAATAATAAAAAATAAAAAATTAAAACCTTAAAGGATTACCAGTGAAGCGTACAGATTTGTAAGGAAAAATATCGATTTTTAGCACAAGATCAAATGGATTATGAAAATACAAATTTATACTGGAACTCTGCCGGGTTTTAACACAATGCTGCCTATGGTCAGGTTTCGATATATAAAAAAAAAAAAAAATGCAAATTAAAAGTTAATCGATTTTTAGCACAAGATCAAATGGATTATAAAATACAAATTTATACTGGAACTCTGTCCGGGTTTTAACACATTGCTGCCTATGGTCAGGTTTCGATATATATAAAAAAATAAAATGCAAATTAAAAGTTAATAAAGTAGAAGACAAGTTTACCAAAGATTTAATGTTTTACACTTCTTATCTAAATCTGTTTTAAAGGAATTCAACATAACAGGATCGAGTTGAAAAAGACCTTTGCTTATGTTGAAGTTATTTGAAAGTTGGATAATGGCAGACTCAAGAATATTTCTATTAACAATGTTGCTTGAATGGAATAAAACTGAAGCATTATTCCAATCAATACAGTGGGCTAACTCTGACAAATGGACAAAAAGGGCACTGGACAACTGTCCTGTTCTAACGGAATATTGATGCTGTTTTATACGTGTGCAAATCCTTTCCCGTCTGACCTATGTAAAAGAAGGAATCACATTGTTTACAACTAATTTTATAGATAATGCCTGAATTATTGGTAGGGCTATTTTTTACTATGATATTTTTCACAATATTGTTATATGAAAATACTAAATTAATATCCAAAAGATGGGGAGCTCCATATTACTAAAGCAGACAAGGCTAACACCATAGTTATTATGGACAAAGTGGACTACATCGGAAAGATGAACGAGCTTCTCCAGGACCCCGCCACATACACCAAACTTAGGAAGAACCCGCAGGATGACGTCATCAAATCATTTAATAGTGGCTTGAAACGCCTTCTCAAAGATCATAAGAACTTAATTCCGCTTTTCATGTCCACTTCACCTGCTCTGCCCTACCTTTACGGTCTTATTAAAACCCACAAACCTGGTAACCCTATGCGCCCTATTATTAGCTCGGTGGGCTCTATTACTTATAAACTCTCCAAATGGCTTGTCAAAGTCTTGTCCCCCATTCTCGGAACTATCTCTGATTCACATGTAAAAAATTCCATGGATCTTACGGAAAAATTGAATAATGCACGTACTGAAACTAACGATAAATTGATTAGTTTTGATGTTTGTTCATTGTTTACAAAAGTGCCGATTGACGATATGCTTGACTTTCTCTCCCAAGAATTACATAAGTATGACCTGCCACTACCTTCACACATTGTTTTGGAACTCATTAAGCTTTGCATCAAAGACTGTAAATTCACTTTCAATAACGAGTATTATCAACAAGTTTTTGGGATGGCTATGGGCAACCCCTTATCGCCCCTCCTCTCCAATATTTATATGGAGTTTTTCGAAATTACCTATATTCCGAGAATCCTGGGGGTTGGCATCCCTTGGTTGCGGTACGTCGACGATATTTTGTGTATCTGGCCCATGAATCGTGACCTGGATAGCTTCCTCCTTCAGTTAAATGATCAAGTCCCCTCCATTAAGTTTACTTTTGAAGTTGAGCAAGACAATTCAATCCCATTTTTGGATGTGCGTGTACATAGGGAAAGCCAAGGTTTTAAGTTTAGTATCTATCGGAAAACGACAAACAATTTCCTACGTACACTTTTACTCGGGACATGATACCCCCACTAAGAAGGCCATATTTTCATCAATGTTTCTCCGCGCCCTTAGGATCGCCAGTCCGGAATACATCGATGCCGAATTGGAAAAAATCAACGGTATTGGAAGTGATTTGTGTTATCCATCTGCGTTTATGGAATCTTGTCTCAACAAGGCAAAACGAACTTTCTATCGTGTCAATATTAACACTCGTACTTTGTCAAAAAATTTTTAGTACTTTCCATTTTTCCCGGCTTTTTAGGCATTGCTAATGTACTTAAACTTTTGGATATTAATGTAGTATTTTCATATAACAATATTGTGAAAAATATCATAGTAAAAAATAGCCCTACCAATAATTCAGGCATTATCTATAAAATTGGTTGTAAACAATGTGATTCCTTTTACATAGGTCAGACGGGAAAGGATTTGCACACACGTATAAAACAGCATCAATATTCCGTTAGAACAGGACAGTTTGTCCAGTGCCCTTTTTGTCCATTTGTCAGAGTTAGCCCACTGTATTGATTGGAATAATGCTTCAGTTTTATTCCATTCAAGCAACATTGTTAATAGAAATATTCTTGAGTCTGCCATTATCCAACTTTCAAATAACTTCAACATAAGCAAAGGTCTTTTTCAACTCGATCCTGTTATGTTGAATTCCTTTAAAACAGATTTAGATAAGAAGTGTAAAACATTAAATCTTTGGTAAACTTGTCTTCTACTTTATTAACTTTTAATTTGCATTTTATTTTTTTATATACAGTATATCGAAACCTGACCATAGGCAGCAATGTGTTAAAACCCGGACAGAGTTCCAGTATAAATTTGTATTTTTATAATCCATTTGATTTTGTGCTAAAAATCGATATTTTTCCTTACAAATCTGTACGCCTCACTGGTAATCCTTTAAGGTTTTAATTTTTTTATTTTTTATTATTTTTACTTCTCTGTTTATTGTATATGTATGTATGTATGTATGTATGTATTTGTATATATAGATATGTATGTATATATATATATATATATGTGTGTGTGTGTGTGTGTATGTATGTTATTTATTTTTTCTTTTTTTCTTTCTGTAACCTATATATAGGCTTAACCTTTTTATGTACTTCAGTGTTCCTGAGGATGTCATTAGACGAAAGCGCTTGAGCACCATTTTGTGTTTCCTTTCCTTCGTGGTTTTATTCATCATAAATATTTTTCACGTGTTAGTTTCGTGAAATAATTTTCATATATATATATATATATATATATATATATATATATATATTATATATATATTACTTAATAACAACATGAATCACTGAAATGGGTGACTGTTTGGTTGAATTCTTTTGAGCTTTTAACGCAGAAATGTGGTCAGGCATATTTCATTCAATGAGATCTGACATTTTCTCTTGCGGAATTTTGTTCCGCTCCGATTTCAAAACTTCAAACTGCCAATCAAATTTCCTCTGGGAGTGGGTTTATTTGAAGTTTTCCTCAATGCCCGCCCTAAGAGAGTTCATACGTGTTCAGTTGGGTTCATAGCCGGTCACTGACCCAGCCATTGCAGTCATCGGACGCTTTGATCATCGTGCCACGTTAAGTTTGTTATGAGTGTCTACATATATGTGTTAATGCTCTGTGTATAGAAATACATATAAATAATTAATTTTATATATATATATATATATATATATTTATATATATATATAACCAAACAACCACAGGGAAAAGGAAAAGTAAACACGAAATCCGAGCGCTTTCGTGATATATTCACATGTTCAGGGACAAGAAAATTTTTTTTCTTGTCCCTGAACATGTGAATATATCACGAAAGCGCTCGGATTTCTTGTTTACTTTTCCTTTTCCCTGTGGTTGTTTGCTTATTAAAAAGATCGTGTTTTTCTGTGATTTTACTGCATATATATATATATATATATATATATCCCCCTCCCCGCGTGCGGTCTTTCTGGGGTGGATCGCCCGCGGGCTCCTGCCTCCATGTGGCGAAGGGGGTCAGCCGTGGCTGGGGGCTCTGCCGGGTCCCCCGCCCGGTTGCGAAGTGGACTTTTAGCATACCCTGCTATCCTACAGCCCCCTCTTTCCTGTCTTCCCCTCTTTACCCTTTTCCTTGCCCCCTCTGCTTTTTCTGCTTTCTCTGTTCACTTCGCGCGCCCCGTGGACTGCCGGGGCTGGTCGCTGGGGGTCTCGCTCCCATGGCTGGGGCCGGACTAAGTTGGCTGGTAGGGTGCCCAGGCCTGGGACCCTGGGGGGCCTTGGTCTTTGCTGCCGGCGGGGGAGAACTTTCGACGCTGCAAGGGCCCCTTTTGAAACGGGGGTACCTACATGGGACGAGGCACCCATCCCCCGCCGGCCTGCGCTTGGTCCCCTTGGGCCCCGGGTAATCGGTTCCCCGCGGCCCCGGGCGCGAAACAACAATAAAATTTTTTTTTATGGAAACACATACAAATCTAATGGACCTTGTTGACGACCCGGCTTGTGCATCTGACCTCCCTCTGACTACCTCTTTGGACCTTGGGTCTGGTAAGGGCAGTCGGCAGCCCTCGCCCCACCCCGTCTGCTCTTCTTGCCGACACCTCTTCTCCCTCTCTTCCCCAGGCTCGTGGCGCCGCTGCCCGACCCCCCCAGTGGCGGATGGACCTGCAGTGGACCCCCCGACCCCTGGATCCCCCCATATTCCACGTCCCGATAGGGACCCACCTGCTTTTTCGCCCTCAGGTGGGAAGCCCGCGGCCCCGGTCGCCTCCACTCCGGTCGGGCCTCATCGCCCCCGGCCCCCTCGGCCCCTGGGGGACGTGGGACCCGACGTCGCCGTCCGCCTTTCTCGTCTCCCCGTCCCCTCGAAGTACCGGTGGTGTTTGGCCCGACGTCTTCGCTCGGCCTTAGGACGGTGGACAAGTTCCTCGTCCTCCGCCCCTCCTCCTCCAAGCCCCTCCCCACTAACCATGAACGCCTCTTTCGAGCGATCCATGGGGTGACGGGACGGCTCGTTTTGACCTTCGGCCTCAGAGGGATGGCTCCATTCTGATAAGGTCGCGTTCCTCTGTCGAAACCTCCTCTCTGCTCGCTATCCCCAATGTCCTGGGCTGCGGGATTACGGTGTCCCCCCACCCCCGCCTCAATCAGTGCCAGGGCACAATTTACGCTGCTCGTCTTCTACCCATCCCGGTGGAAGACCTCCAGATTGACCTCGCCTCCCAGGGTGTTGTGAGGGTGTACCGCTTTCCCGACAGATCGCGATCCCCAACCGCCCCTTCTCCTCGCCTGCTCCTCACTTTCGACTCACTGGTGCCCCCCGTTTCGGTATTCTGGGGCTTTGGTGAGAGACGAGCGTGCGAATTCTCAGTACGACCATACGTGCCAGATCCTACGCGCTGTTTTCAGTGCAATAGGTTTGGCCACGTGAGCAGCTCCTGCCGTCAGCCGGCCCGTTGTGTGTCCGTTGCGGCGGCCCTCCCCACCCCTTGCCCTGTACTGCTCCGCCTTCCTGCACCAACTGCCATGGACCACACCCTGCTTCATCCCGCTCTTGCCCGTCCTTCCTCTTTGAAAGGGAGGTTCGGGCCCTCTGTTCATCAGAGTTTCTCAGCGCTCGGGAGGCGCGGGACCGGTTGCGTGGCTGCGAGGCCCGGCGGGGTGCCTCGTACGCCGAGGTTCTCCGTTCCCGGACCCCGTCCTCACCGGCGGTTCCCAACGCGCCTCCACCCACCGTGTCCGCTACTCCCAGTCCATCCTCTGCCGCCCAGCGGACTCCTACCGCGGCTCCCCGTACTACCAGCGCGTCCCCACGTGCTCCCCCGCCGAACGCCGATGCTTCGTCGGCAAACCCCCCTGCCCCTTCTACGCCCTCTCCAAAGGCGCTTTCGGCCACCCCCATTCCGGATCGTGACCCGCCGTCACCCATGCGGGCCGCACGACGGAGGGGTAGGGGCCGCAAGCGCCGCGCCAGTGGTGACCCCGAAAGGTTCGAAGCCATAAGCCTCGCATCACCTTCCTCTCCCAAACACAAACGCCCCCTTCGCCCTACCGCCCCGGTGTCCTCACCATCCCCACTGCGCAACCGTTATGCACGTTCCCCCCTGGGGTCCCCGACGGCCCTCGTGGTGGGGGCTGAGATACACCCTTTTCCGGCCCGGTCGATGGACCCACTGGAGGGGGAACTCGCCCGCCTGGTCGGGGTGGGTGGGACGTGCACGCCCCCGCCCCATCTCTCTCCTCGACCTGCCAATGCCTCTGGGTGAGGTATTATTTTCCACTCCCCCTCGTAGTCCTGCCTCCCCCGCACCTCCGGTGAAGGGAGGGGCATTCTGGATACCTCTCACATCCCCTTCTCTGCATCGCTCTCCCCCGGACGTCCGGGAGACTCCTCTTCTGGAGGACTTGCCGGCGTCTGGTTCCACATCGCCCCCTCGTCGGGGTGACCTTCGCCCTCGTTCGGCGTCCCTCGCTGAACTCCGGGGCTTTCCGATTCCCTCTTTAATCTCGGGCCGCCCGATCGGCCCACCCACCCCATAACCATCCTTTACGCTGACTTTCCTACCCCTCCCTATACCTCGCTCCTGCAGTGGAACATCCGCGGCTCCTGGTAGGCCTCGAGAGTCTCTCCTCTCTCCTGGCCTCCAGGTGTCCGGCGTGTTTCTGCCTTCAGGAGACGATTCTGGGATCCCGTTCCCTCCCTCGAGTGTCCGGTTACTGCGGGCTCCCTTCCCCGCCTCTCGATGGGGCGGGGAGGGGGGGCGCCGCGGTCTTCGTGCACCGCTCCGTCCCTTTCCGCCCCCTTCCGCTCCGTACAGTCCTGCAAGCTGTGGCCGTGCGCCTTTCCTTGGGGCGCCAGCTCACGGTCTGCTCTCTTTACCTCTCCCCTAACGTACGCCCTCCACCCGATTCTCTCCGTGACCTAATTCTTCAGCTTCCCCGCCCTTTCCTGATTCTCGGGGACTTCAACAGTCGGGACCCGGCCTGGGGGGACGTTTGCTCCACCTTTCTCTCCGGGACCCTTCTCTCCCTTATGTACGAGCTCGAGTTCACCTTTCTGAACGATGGCTCCCCAACCTGCTTTCACTCGGCCCACGACAGTTTCACCTGTATCGACCTTTCCCTGGTTTCCCTCGAAATCGTGACGGAGTTCACCTGGGAGGTCCTGCCGGATTCTTCCGGCAGTGACCATTTCCCAGTGTGTCTTACCCCGACCCGTCTCCTCCCCCCCACCTCTGTCCGCCCGCGCTGGCTGTTCGCCCGAGCAGACTGGGCCTCATACGCGAGGGGCACGGCGATCTCGCCATCAATTCCTGCCTTTCCCTCCGTCAGTGAGGCCCTCGCCTTCCTCGAGAGTAAGATCCTCTCGGCTGCCGCCAGTTGCATCCCCCGTACCTCTGGCTCCCCCAGGCCGCGAAGCGTCCCATGGTGGACCCCGAGTGCTCCCATGCCGTTCAGGAGCGGCGCCGTGCCGGCCGCCGCTTCTACCGGACCCGCCAGCTGGAGCACAAGATCGAGTTTCAGCGCCTGAAGGCAGTGGCCCGTCGGGTCCTGAAACTGGCCCGGCGTACCTCCTGGCGGAGTTACGTGTCCGGGATCTCCTCCACGACTGCCCCCTCGACTGTTTGGCGCAAGGTGCGTAGCTTTGAGGGACCCGTGTCCCCCCTCGACCCCCGGTGCTTCGGGTCGGGGATGACGAGTTCGTCTCCGATCCGGAGGCCGTCGCGAACGCACTCGCGGCGCACTTCGCAGCCATCTCCAGTTCCGATTCCCCCCATTCCCGCCGCGACCCACCGGATTTTCCACCTCATAGTGATGACCCCTATAATCACCTCTTCCGCATGACGGAGCTTCGGGAGGCCCTCCGCCCCCGACGCTCCTCCGCACCCGGCCCCGATAATATCCCCTATGACTTGTTACGGCACCTCCACCCCTCTGCTCTCAGCTTTGTACTGGACCTCTATAACCGGCTTTGGTTGGAGGGTTCATTCCCGGACCGGTGGCGTGAGTCCATCGTCGTCCCCATCCCGAAGCCCGATAAAGACCCCTCACTCCCGTCGAACTATCGCCCCATTTCCCTGACATGCTGCGCCTGCAAGGTTATGGAGGCGATGGTCGCCTCGCGGCTGTCTCTTACTCTGGAGGCGAGTGACCAATACCCTGCTACCCAGGCTGGTTTCCGGCGCTTCCGGTCTACCACCGACCCCCTCCTCCTCCTTAGCCACGACGTGCAGGAGGCTTTCTCCCGGCGTCACTTTGTACTCGCCGTCTTTTTCGACCTCCAGAAGGCCTACGATACTACTCGGCGGAGCGCGGTCTTTGACTGCTTACGCTCCCTGGGTTTCGTAAGCTTTCTCCCCTTCTTTATTTATAACTTCTTGTCCGCCCGTTCTTTCCGCGTCCGCATCGGTTCTACCCTCTCTGACCGCTTTCCGTTGGAGGAGGGTGTCCCTCAGGGTAGTGTCCTTAGCGTCCTGTGTTTCTCACTAGTGATGAACACAGTCGCTACGATCCTGCCTACTTCCGTTCGTAGCTCCCTCTATGCCGATGACCTGGCTATCTATTGCTCTGGCCGCCTCCCGTCTTTGGCTGAACGTCGACTCCAGCTAGCCATCAACGCGGTGGTTCGCTGGGCGTCCTCGGTTGGCTTTGCTTTCTCACCCTCTAAGTCTTCCAGTATGCTTTTCCGTCCTCGGCGCCTCCGTCTGTCGCATACCTTCGCCCTTACCCTTGCCGGCACTCCTCTTCCCCTCGTCCCATCCGTTCGATTCCTGGGTATGACCCTCGACAAATTTTTCGGTTGGGTTCCACACCTTAGGCGGTTGCGGCAATCATCTCGCCGCACCCTCTCCCTTTTGAGTCACCTGTCCCACATGACCTGGGGGGCGGACAGGCGTACTCTGCTGCGCCTGTACACCTCCCTGGTGCAATCCCGCATCGACTACGGCTGTGTGGTCTACAGCTCCGCCTCCCTCCCGGCACTCCGTATGCTGGATCCTCTTCTCCACCGTGGCCTTCGCCTGGCGTCGGGTGCCTTCCGCTCGTCCCCTGTCGCTAATCTTCAGGTGGACTGCGGACACCCCCCATGCCCCTTCGCCGGGACCTTCTCATGGCGAAGTGTTACCTTCGCATCTGCCGCCTCCCGAGGTCCCTACTCTTCTCCGCGATCTCCCAGGCGCTACCCCGCCCTGACACGTGGCATTTCGCTGCCTCCCTGGCCGACGTCTTTTCGTCCCTGGGGATCCCCCCACCCTCTATTCTGCCGTTCTCCTTCGACCTGTCGCCCCCCTGGCTGACCACCCCTATCTGCCGCTGCCAGGCGCTCCGTGGCCTGCGTAAGGAGTCTCCTCCTACCGTCCTCAGGTCTTCTTTTCTGGCCCATCTTCCCGTACACTCGGACGATGTTCCCGTCTACACCGACGGCTCGCGCTCCCCTGCAGGTGTCGCGGCCGCCGTCTTCTCTCCGTCGCTGTCACCTACCTCCCGGGGTATCCCCATGCCGGTTCAGGCCTCCATCTTTTCCGCGGAGCTCTTTGCCCTTCTGGAAGCCCTCCGTCTGGTATCGGGTTTTTCGCGGTCTTCCTGTACCATCTTTTCGGACTCGCTGAGCGCCCTTCAAGCGCTCGAGCGCTATGATTCCCCGGACCCCCTCGTACGCATTATTCAACAGGAGTACCATGTCCTGCACACCGTTCACCGGATCCGGGTCACCTTCTGCTGGGTTCCTGCCCATGTCGGTGTTTCCGGTAATGAGGCGGCTGACCGCACAGCCCGGTCCGCCGCCTCGATGCCTCCCCTCCCCCGCCCGCTCCCCTTCTCTGACTATGTGCAGGTCTTTCGGTCCCTCTACGACCGCATATGGCAGCAGTCCTGGGACGATGCCACCGGAAATAAACTCTGGTCCATCCGCCCCCGCCTGTCATATTGGGCGTCCTCTTTCCACCGCTCCCGACACAAAGAGGTCGTCCTTGCGCGGCTTCGCATCGGCCATACGCGCCTCACGCACGGCTATCTTATGTCCCGGCAGGAGGCTCCTTGTTGCGCCTCCTGCCAGTCGCCCCTCACCGTCTTTCATCCTTGTGGAATGCCCCACCCTGTCGTCAGTACGTCGTCGCGCCTTCCCGTTCCTCTCTGATTTCCCCCTCCCCGATCGTTTACGTCTTATGCTCGCTGAGAGCCCTCTCTTCTCGCTTGACCGTCTTTTCCTTTTCCTCTCCCAATCTCGCCTCCTCTCTGAGCTTTAGGTGACTTCTCACCCGTCGTCCGCGGTCCTCCCACTTCTAGTGCCTTTCCCCCGTCTCCGTTTCTCTTTCTCATATTCTGCTTCGCCATGATATCCGCTAGCGTATAGCGGGAAATGGCGGTAAACGCCCCAATACAAAAAAAAAAAAAAAAAAATATATATATATAATTTATTTTATTTTATTTATCTTTTCCATGGAGCTTTTCACACGCCAACCTCGCAATATTTTTACGCCAACCCCATTACCTTATATTGAAAATGGTGTATCTAAGAGGCGGTAAGGGTGCACTGAAAGAAGTCGTTGAGTTATTTAAATTTCTATAACTCTTAAAATTCAAGGGTGGTACCCCCCTCAACTGCGAAGAGAGCACGCTATTAATAATGCATATGCGCAACAGGCATATATATATATATATATATATATATATATATATATTATATATATATATATATATGATGCAACCCACAAGGAAAAAGAAAAATTATTCCAAGGCCTTGAGATGACAAAAATATATACCTATGTATAGCGGGACAGAAAAATAAAAAGATTAGCTCATGATTAACAAGAATTAATTAGAGGCAAAAGGTATTTTAACAGGATATTGTGAATTTTATACATTCCCGCACTGTTATTGAAATTATTTTTAAAATGGATAAATGCACATCCTAGAATATTCCTTTCAAATATATCTGTGTTTTTAACGAGCGCTTTAGAACTATCCCACTTGATACTATGATTACATCTATACATATGGTTTAATACTTTGTATGTCTACCTTAGGCTTCAAGAATTTAAATTTTTTATCAGTGGTTGACTGTTTATTCATTAGAGACTGTTGGCAATTCTAAATGGGTCGTCGTGGTAGAGATTTTAAGAGATCTGTTATTGCTGCACCCGAGTTTGGAAAGAGTTATAGGAAGAAAGGAGAACTTCGAATTCAATTTACGACGGTTGCTGCAGTTATATAAAAAAAATGGAAATCAAAACTCCAAATCAAAAGTGTGGACGACCTTGCAAGATTTCAGAACGTACAGCTAGACGGATTGAAAAAATGGCTGCTGCGAATCCACGAGTGACTGCACGTGATATATGCCAAATATTAAGACTCTCTGAGATCGATGTCCATTCCTCTCTCTACGTCGTACGTTGAGAAAGAATAGTCTGCATGGAAGAGCTGCGCGAAGAAAATTTTTGCTACGAAAAGCGCACAAAGAAGCTCGTTTAAAGTACGCCAAGGATCATCAAAATGATGAGTTTGCATTGTAGAAGGAAGTTCTCCGGACAGACGAGACCAAAATTGAATTATCTGAGCAACGGTATGTTTGGCGAAAATCAAATACTGCATTCGAGATTTTAAAAAAAAATATCCTTCCTTCGGTTAAACAGGGTAGTTTGCTTCTTGAGGGATGCTTTATGGCTTGTGGTCCAGAAAAGCTTGTTGCCATCAATGGAATTTTGTATTCCAAGAAATATCAGGAAATTCAGCCTTCAGTTGGGGAGTTGCGAATGGGTCGCAATTGAACACTGCAACAAGATAATGATTCAAAACATAAAAGTAAGAGCACGATGAAATAGCTTCAACAAAATAATTTTAAGCTTCTCGAGTGGCCTAGTCAAAGTCCGGACCTCAATTTAACTGAGAATTTATGGTTTGATTTGAAGAAAGCTGTCCGCAAGAGAAACCCTTCGAATCTGAATGAATTGCAACAATTTTCTTTAGAAGAATGGGCTAAAATTTCTACTGAGAGATGTCGAAACTTTTTAGAAAAATACCCAAAACGAATCATTGAAGGCAGTCAAACAAAAGGTTGACACACAACTATTATTTATTTTGTAATTTATTTTAAAATTTTCTTCAAATTCTTTGATTTTTTTTACATTATATGTTGGAATTAAACTAATTTTTTTATTTGTTAATTTCTTCAAACGAACGTTGAACTTTTCATAACTATCCAATGCATGGTACGAAAACATAAGAACGAATATAACTGGAGTATTTCTCTGTACTAATACTTATGAGCGATACTATATATACACAGCGATACTACATATACAGGGTGGTCCAAAAGTCCCTATCTGTTTTGCTGAAATAATTATATTTTTTTTATTTTCTACAGGCCATAGATGATGATGGATATACAAGAATGTGTGATGGTAGTAACACTACGTATCCAAGGGAAGAATTGCAAAGAAATTCAAGAAAAATTCGAAAGAAGATTTCAAAAACCAGAACCTACGGACAAGACAAAGCAATTCGCGAGCTGGTCAATAAATTTAAAAGAACAGGATCTGTTCATAATGAAGCAAGATCTGGACGTCCAGGTACCTCTCAAGAAAATGTCGAATTGGTAAGAGATGCCTTTCCAAACAATCCTAGAATGTCAACTCGCACAGCATCACGTAGACTGATTATACCAAAAACGATTGTTCTAAGGATTTTAAAATCAACATTAAAAAAGAAAAGTTACCATATTCAAGTGCTACATGAGTTACACGGAGAGAATTATCCAAGACGAGCCGCCATGTGCGCAGAGTTGATTGAAAAAATTCATACCGAAAACTTATTAAACCACATTCTCTTCAGCGATGAGGCGACATTCCACATATGCGGAAAGGTTAATCAACATAATTGCCGTATCTGGGCTAGTGAAAAACCAACGAGTTCTATGAATGGGAGAGATATTCTCCCAAAGTTAATGTCTGGTTGGGTATGACCAGATTGAAGATTTACGGATTTTTTTTCTTTGCAGAAGCTATGGTAACAGGACCAATTTATCTTGACATACTTCAGCAGTTTCTTGAACCCCAGCTTCGTTCAGATGGCATTCTCGACACTGTTGTCTTTCAACAAGATGGAGCTCCATGTCACTATTCAAATATCGTTCGGGCATACCTTGATGAGCTCTTACCTGGATTGCTGGATTCCTGGATTGGACGTAGTGGAAACAGACCGTGGGCAGCACAATCTCCGGATTTAACACCATTAGACTTCTTTGCGTGGGCTTTATAAAGTCTGAGGTTTACAAAACAAGAGTTACAGACTTGCAGGATTTACGAACCCGCATTGTCGCGGCAATCACTAAAATAACCCCAGAGATGCTTGAGAATGCGTTCCGCAATGCGATGGACAGATTTGAGATTTGCAGAGACGCTGATGGTGCTCACGTCGAATCTTAGACCTAAGCTTGATAAATAAATATACAGCTATGTTACTACATTTTTATCCTAAAATACTATTTCAACAAAATAGATAGGGACTTTTGGATCACCCTATATATCGATGAAATGTATATCGATTATTGTATAAAGTTATTGTAGACGATCGGCCTTTATTTGTATATTAAATTTTACCACATCGTTAATGCTTTCCCTCCAATTCAAAAAGGTTTAATTTATATACAAATGATTAAAGTAGACGAAATGGTGATTTGCCACTTCATTCATTAGTATTTATTAAAAACGTATTGCTTAGTTTTTTCTTAAATTGGAAATTTCGTATATAGTTAATTAAATTTCATTTTAATATTAAGTGTAAATGGAGCGCGGCATGCATTTGTCTTTAAATGATCAGAAAATCCAACTTTGTATGTATGTACAGTATGTGCAGATGTGTCAACTCTCACGGATTTTGTCTAATAATAATAATAATAATTATTATTATTATTATATTAATAATAATAATGATGATGATAAAATCGTGGGAGAATGAGAAATCTCACGGATTTTCATACTTCAAGGTTGACGTCTCTGTATGTGTGTTTGTATGTACAGTATGTGTGTATGTATGTACAGTATGTGTGTGTGTGTGTGTGTGTGTGTGTGTGTGTGTACATATATACTGTACATACATACACACACACTGTACAGTATGTGTGTATGTACAGTATGTGTGCATGCATGTAAAGTATGTATGTATGTATGTATATATGTACAGTATGTGCGTATGCAAGCAGGGTATATATATATATGATATGATCCAGTTGATAAGTATTGCATCTTATGTTTTAAACTTGTTAATTAACTGAATACTGTAAACGGTGAAGTTATGTAGAATGTTAAAATTTTAAACCGTTTGGTTCCTATTACGAGTGAAAATAGGGTAAGGGAAGAGTTCTCTTAGAATTATGTACCAAAGTGAGACCGCAAAGACACTAACCAGAAACTTACTGATTCTCTTTTTGACCTCTTATACCCAAGAGGGGAACTTATGCTGTCGATGGAAACCCTTTATCATTTGGAACTTTAAAGTTAAGAAAAAAAAGCCACTTAGATACTGTAACTTTAGTTTTTTATGAACTTTCTTATTTACAGTACGATACTGTCCTAAGGTTTCGCTGTAATACAGTATTAAATTAGATACAGTGGGTTGACAAAAGTAAATACACTTTTTAGTTTTTCCATAGTTTTTTTATTTGTTAATAAAAGTCAGTAAATAATAGATTTATTGAGTTAATATATTTAGAATCGTGTTGATTTCCTCTTTCCATTATGGCAAAGTGACCCACGTTCTGGCATTCTATTGATATTTAAAGCTCTGCCATTTGTTCTTTAGGACAATCATCGTAGTGTCTATTTACTTTTGTTAACCCTATGTGTACTCTGTCAACCAGGTTTACCGCTGTTTAATCAGTTAAAAATGGTATTATTCACTTCAATCACTTTAATGAAGTTAACTGATCAACTTAATCAAGTTCATTCGACAGTGACATAACCGCTAATTATATAGAAATACTCGCATATAGAAAGTTATATAGAGAAAAACCTGGTTCAGATCCCATAACTACTGTTGGTTGAAATTGGTCAATATGATCATTGGCGGATCGAGCACCCACGTTTGGGATGGGGGGGTGGGGGGTGGGGGACAAATCTAATGCAACCCAAGCTAACCTTAATACACACAAACACACACACACATATATATATATAGGTATATGATACACACAGACGGTGCATGGAACAAGGAACTCTTCTGGGAAAATTAAATCCACTGTAGTTCGAATAAGTAATGGTAAATGACAAACACTATAGTTTTTTTCTTTTTCATGATGTTAGCCCGACGTGGGCAACGGGTCACTAGATCCATCCTAAAAAAGCTGAAAATCACTAGATTCGCGAGAAATGTCCCAAAATACTGAGACATAAAGACATCCACGCAAAAGCAAGTAAGTCTACTAATGTACGGATTTCGGGTAAACAGGAAAAAACGGGTACATATATAGACCACTTTTGTAGATAAAGGGAAAGCATAAGAAAAAGTGTTTTCCGTGGCCTTTGAGGGGCCGAAAGTGGTGTTAGCACCACCATTATCAGCTTTGGGAGGGTCATGGTCCCTTTGCCCCCTTCCCCTGGATCCGCTAATAAATAATAATGGCATAATTTGAACCACTTTTAATGTTCATGGTATTATTAATCGATCACATTATTTATTTCATTATACAGGGTGATCGAAAAGTTACGGTATACCAAAAACCCTTATGTCTGCTCGCGGTGCACAGTAACTTTGCCACCACTCTGTATTAATGATTGTTATTGGACGAAAACTTGAATTACTGTCAACACACAGTTTTGATAAATCTGTTTTTATATACATTTGATCAGTAAAAGTTAGATGTATAATTACATCACTTGCTCCAGTTTATATCACTTGCTCCAGTTTATATCACTTGCTCCAGTTATATCACTTGCTCCAGTTATATCACTTGCTCCAGTTATATCACTTGCTCCAGTTGTTGTATTCATACTCAATTCTTAGTACTGTACTTTTCAAATGTCTATTATAATAACTTTAAAATTATACTGTTTACATTAATTACCTGTGAAGTGTTTAATGTTGTAATTAATTAAAGCCTAATTGAAATTAATGTAATTAATTTGAGCTGATGAAGCTTAAAGGTCAAATTAAACGGGAAAATAAAAAAATGAATATTAATTTCAATAATGCAAAAGTATTTTAGAATTCTTTTATTAATTATGGCTCAGGACGGTACCTGATAAGCCGGGTGTGACTGGTTGTATGTGATGGAGATCGTGAGAGAGCAACTCGCTCGTCTTCCAGGCCAAGAGGTGGGGGCCACCAGCTTGACCTTCGTGTGAAGAGAGACCGACGCACGGAACTAGTACTACCAGGTTTACCAGGTATGGATGAGGATCATAAGTGTAATGACTAGATGTAATGGGGTATACAGGGTATACACATTATCAAAACAAAACAAAATGCTTGTATGGAAAGTTTAAAACTAGGGCCTAGTGGGAGTGGAGCCCCCACGTTGCGTGGTTTTACAGTCAGTGCTCCAACCCCTCGAACGAACTGTCTTTTTTTAGAGATGGGGGTGGGGGGGTTCTGGGTGGCGTGATCAGTAAGAGCGCTACTGACTTCGAAACCACGCAACGCTGGTTTGAGTTCTATTAGTTCCAAGAGTCCTCACTTTATTGCTTCTTCCTTTTGCATTTTAATTAAGTGCGGTTATTGCACCAAAAACTCGCTCGAAAAACACTGGGTAATTAATTTGGTTTTCATGCCATGCATAACAATAGTAATTTGAACCGTACGCAAAACTGTAGGTCTCCTCCATAATATAACCTTTCAAAATGTTGCGAACGAGATTAAACAAACTTAACATTACATTTGCAACTGTAAGCAAAGCTCTTAATTGAACGTTATTGTTTATAAACTGCTCATGAATATGTTAATTAATGTCCCAAATTCATTATACGTTCCGACAATACCTGAGATTATTATCTAGTGGAATTATTATCATAATTGTTATCATAATTATGATAATTGCTGTAACCACGTTGCAACACAGTTTCCCGTTGAATCAGCGCGGTTAAACGGCGTTGAGTCTGTTCAGTAGTTGTATGGGTGGCCGTCCTCTGCTTTTACATGAGCTGATGTAGCGAGCTTTAGGTGGTCTCTCTCTCTCTCTCTCTCTCTCTCTCTCTCTCTCTCTCTCTCTCTCTCTGAACAACTGAATATATCACTTATCGCATAAACACCTTTCACGGCAGGAGACCCAAGATGAAACTCGGCGACATTCAAAGAGTTGGCAGACACATACACATGATAGACATCCAATTTCAGAAAACACGCTCAAACACTTGCCTGCCTTGTTTAAATGAAAATGAAAAGGTTTATTGGCAGACTATAGTCATATGACAAATATTATTAATACAATGACAGTTCATATACTAAGGATAAAAATATATAAAATTTATTAGAAATAATACTGTAATGTTGAAGTTAGTTTAATAGACAAGATAAGTATTTTGTAGAAATGCATAATTTCCTAATGAACAAAAATAAAGAAAAAGAATAGTATGGATTAGGTGAGGTAAAATTGCGTTTCTGCCATCCCCATTGTTTTTTCTTTTTTTTATCTTGGTTGGCTGGGTGTGTGTGAAGAGTGAGGGCATGGTGTAGAAAATCTGATTTCCGTTCTCAATTTCTGTTTCAACCCCTTTCCTGTAGAAGCATTTTATCACCTTGCCGGTGTGATGGTTTTGCTCGTACATGGGTGTAGACATGGAGTGTGTGTTTAATCTTTTTGGAACTAGCCTGGAGTGGTCCATGGAGTCTTTGTTGACCCAGGACCTAGGTAATTAGGGCTGTAAATATTTGGTATAAAATCAAAACATATGTTCGAGGATTTGTGACTATACCAAGTAGTTGATGTAAGATCAGCTCATATATATTAGTTAGTTAGTTTATACAACGATGCTATCCAGTGTACGATTTCTATCCGAGCACAGTGTAATTGTAGAGCTAGCTTACATATTCTCCACTTTCCTGGAAAATTTCGTTGGTTACTTTTCCAGGGTCAAGGTATTTTCTTCAACCGTTTTCCGTACCCACTTTTGGAGGGTGGGGCCTTATGCTTTTCTATACAGTTTTCTACTACTGATACAATAATAAAAACTACACTAATTAGTTTAATAAGAGGGACCTTCCCGAGTGGACCGAAAGACTCTGAGGCTTCTTCTTGTCCTTGTAATTCCTTGTAGCTCTCTCTCCCCTAAAATAAATAAAAACTTTAGGGGCTTTTGGAGAAGTGAAGTCATTATTTGTGTAAAAAATTATTTTGAATAATAATAATAATGTACTAATGTCAGAAAGGTTCTTGCTTGTCTGAAAGTTACAGGTAGCCCTTTGTATGATCACTAAACTAAATGTGATGTCGTTTGCGTATTCTTTTATGTCTCTTTTGATGTATTTGCATTGTACTGTACCGTGTTCTTCTTCAGTAAGAAAATCAATCGAGTGTACAAGTATATAAACATTTCAAGCGAAGATTTTTATTCACTTCTTCACTTTGAGTGAAAATGAAGTAAATTGTCAATCAGACTCGCTAAATTTAAATCTCTTAATGGCTGGTTTTGTTTTTCAGTGGGGGGGGGGGGGGGGGGGAGATATACACATGAGATAGGTAAAGAAATAAATAATATATATATATATATATACACACACACTATGTATAAAATTTGCCATCTTACTTTTCGTCATCTGAATAATTTGGCGCTTTGTGTACATTTCTAAACGAGGTGGTATTTTAGAGTTCCAAACCACACACTCACTTTGCTGCCACCACACGAACAATTAGATTTTTTTTAATTAATTTTTTGACTTATAATTCCTTCCCAACAACTTCATTTCAGTCCTTCATCAAGAAGTTTTTCAACCAAAAGTACCAAATGTGAAATACCTACAGGGTGTCCACAATGTATTGTCACCCCAGTAAAATATTAACTGATTTTCATTTTTCTTTCAGACCCGTATGAAATGTGTAATAGCAGTAAATATACGGTTGAACAACACATATTGACTAGTACCTGCGTCCATGAGTGACCACGTAATAGCAAAACCATTGAAAATATTCTTGCAGACTTCCAGGACTGATTCAGTCGTGCAGGTCCTCCAAATGGACTCTGTTGAGATGCGAAAAGAAGCTGTTCACAACAGGAACTGTAAAAGATAAACCAAGAACTGGCAGGCCATCTAAGTGATAAATGGGTCTGAAATAAAAACTAAAATCACTTAGTATTTTACTGGGTTGAAAAAACATTATGGACACCCTGTACAGTAAATAAAGAGAAATAGTAATGTAATGATGGGGCTGTTTAACCTCCCTCGCGACATCTAAAGTCATATGACGGAGGGCATACATAGCTTTACGTGGGATCCGAACCACGGTTCACTACATAGGCTGGACGAGGAGGATGGTCTCCCATCCAACTACTATCCGATCCAGTGTCACTTAATTTCGCTGATCAGCGGGAAGTGGTGTTAGACATTGGCTACCACGTAGTCCAAGGAGAAATAATACATTAAATTTACTTATTATGTCTACTTAGTGAGAAATGAAACAAACAACTTTCACCCACCTTCAGACACAAGTAACCACAAACGTATTTCTGGTTTGCCTTCTCCAATAATAATACATTCAAAGCTTTCTTCAATCATGTGGACAACTTCCCAAAACTCTCGGTGTCATCAATATTTATCTGTTTACTTGTAGTCGCTGGTTAGCTATTTATGTTGGTAGCTCTTTGAGTCAACACAAAATCCGAGTAGATGAACACCGAAGCATTTCCTCCCAAACCAACACACATTTAAATAATAGCCAAATCTGTCATACAAAAACACATTAAGTTAAGACACCGATCCCCGATTCTCACTATCTTGCATCAAAGCAATAAATAAAACCTCCAACTAACCGGGCTACATATTCTAGCATCATTGCACATTCATAAACTCAACCCATCACTCAACAATGACAAACTTTCA
This sequence comes from Bathynomus jamesi, assembly GCA_023014485.1. Lineage (NCBI taxonomy): Eukaryota > Metazoa > Arthropoda > Malacostraca > Isopoda > Cirolanidae > Bathynomus > Bathynomus jamesi. Next base: position 170,931 of record JAJOZX010006790.1, on the reverse strand, counting down.
ACCCTCTGAATTTATGGAATAAACAATAAATCTGAAGAGTAATTCAGCAAGTTAAGATTATTAAAATTGTTTCAGGTGTTTTGTAGATCACTGATGAGGGGGGAATAAATCTCGAAACGTTTGTAAATAAGAAAGATAATGTTCGGAGTTTGGATGCTGCTCTTCATTTTATATATGCTTTATATACTGTACATTGTGTGTGTGTGGATGCGTAGGCAACCGAGTATAAGTGAAGTCGTGTGTGTGATAATTCACAGATATACTATAGTGGGGTAATGTTTTTCTTAAATAACACTTTTGGTACCTCGGAATATTAAAAAAATTATATAAAAAAGCCTAGAAACATTTCGCTGTCAGAAAAAATTATACGTTAATCCTGATTAGGTTATGTACGCTAGGTTAGCTTAGCTTAGCTAGTACCACACTATTTAATAACTTAACAGTAAACCTCCTTCGAGCCCTTCTCGATTCGATGGCATTAAAGTTAGGTTAAGTTAAATTAGGTTTGGTTAATTAGTTTTTTTTTAGATATATGGATTTAAAAAAGTCGGTACCTCGCTTATGCGGAGAGGCGCGCATATTACAGAGTTACAGGCTGACAAAGCTCTCTCATACAGAAATAATAGTAATAGAGAAAGACAAAGCTCTCTCCCTTCTCCGCCAGCCACTGCTGACAAAATGTTGTGAAAGAAGATTTATAGGAAAGTAGGAAAAAGTATAATGAAGAGAATAGCTTCAGAGTTCATTCACACCATGCGTACACTTATCTCGTGTATCCAATTACGCATTAGAGGACACTGAAACTAAGGATAGCGTGAAACACTACACTCTTAGTCTAATCTACACCATGCATTTAATCGTGTGTGTGTGTGTGTGTGTGTGTGTGTGTGTGTGTGTGTCCCTATATCCTTTTACTCTTGAATTTAGGTGTTACATAATACCTTCGTTTGAATTATAATCTTATCTGAACTAATCAGAAATTGAAATTTGGATATCACGTTAAAATTATAATTTAAGCGCAAATATTTGCAATTGGATTATCACCGACACGAGAACATTCCAGTGATTGCTAATTCACTACTTAATTTTAAATTTATTCTCGTTTCATCATTTATTCTAATTTATCGTTTGTTTTCTTTATCTAAAAAATTTTGTTTTCAAATAAGAAACTTTGACAAAAGTCTATTTTTTTTTTGTTTAATAATAATAATAAACAAAATTAATAGTTTCCTTCAAATACAGTGTTTAGTAACCCAGATTTTCAGTACCATACTTTAAATATGCTTAAAGTTACAGTACAGTAAGTTCCCGACTTACGAACTTAGTGCTTTCCGGAGGTCTGTTCGTAAGTCGAAAATGTTCGTAAGTCGGAAATAACTTATATCGGCAAAGTAAATGCATAAAAATATGTAAAGTATGTAAAAAAAAAGGGCGTAAAAAATTGCACAACGTATGACACTAACGTATGTATTTTGTTCATTAAAAACAAACCTCCACCCCCGCCCTCTGTACATCAAGTTCCATCAAGTCTTTGTTTGTTAACTCTTGCGAATGGCTTTCTAGTAACTGATGGAAGTCTTCTTCCTCCAGTTCCATCTGCAGTTCGGTGTAAATACAGACAGCTGGCACGCACTTCGTTGTTCGTATCTCCGAAAGTTCGTAAGTTGAATGTTCGCAAGTCGGGGACCTACTGTATTCAAATATACTGTAATGTATAAACTGCATTTTAGGTACTTTAATGTAAATACAAATCGTAGAATTTAAGTGAGGAATTTAGTTATGTTTTAATGCCTTATTTCGAAGACCCATTTTTGAAGATATAGTCAAGGTGCCATCCCTATGCAAAGTGGCAAAGTGTCGCCCCTCTGAAGCGGTGATCCGCAACCTAGGGTCCGTGAATGAGTTTCAGGGGTCCGCAGAAGACAAGGGGTATATTCTAATTCACACAAAATTAGAATATAAAAATTATTTTGGGTAAGGGTCCACAAGTGAGAAAAAGGTGGCGGACCACTGCTCTAAAGTGACAGACAGCGTTTATTAAAAGCCTTCCCTTTCAATCTGTAAAGTGCCACCCCCCTGTAAAGTGCCACCCCCCTGTAAAATGCCATTCTCTATAAAGTAATAACCTTTATTAAGTGCCCCCTAGTAGTATAGCCACAAAAGGTTAGAGTGCAGGAATGTTGCAAGTGATTACGTAATGTTGCAAAGGGGGGTGGGGTTGCAAAACATTACCCCGAAGGGGGGATGCTGCAGGTGCAACAAGGAAAACTTGGAGGCGGAGTTCTCCCCAAGCTATTCCCCTCCAAGGGCCAGAAAGGAGAGAAAGGAGGAGAGGTGTTCACCTGGCAGGAGCCAAGTGCATATTAAGACTTCAGCCGAGTAGGCGTTGTTTTATAGGCTCAGCCAGTTGGCTGAGCCAAGGGGGGGGAGGGGTACACCTGAAGGAGAGAGAGAGAGTAATTGCCTTTGATTGCAAGGCATGCAACTTGGAGGCGGAGTTCTCCCCCAAGCTATTTTCGTTTACCTAACCTAAGAGGCCTCTAAGGGATTTTCCCAAAGGGCCAGAAAGAGAAGGACCAGATGTCCTTGCTCGGCTGGGAGCCGAGCGTGCAATGACTCCGTCATCAGCTTCTCGGTCTTTTATAAGCCTCTATTCAGTTGCTGAGTTGCCAGATCGCGCCATGTATGCAGTTGCTGAGTTGCCAGATCGCACCATGTATTCAGTTGCTGAGTTGCCAGATCGCACCATGTATTCAGTTGCTGAGTTGCCAGATAGCGCCATGTATTCCAGATAGCAAAAACCATATATTAATCATCCATGTAAATAGTGTACCACAATATATGATGGTAGATGAATCCAACTAAATACAGTTGCTGAGTTGCCAGATATCGCCATGTATGCAGTTGCTGAGTTGCCAGATCGCATCATGTATTCAGTTGCTGAGTTGCCATGTATAGCGCCATGTATTCAGTAGCAATATTTATTAAATTGTACTTGTATATATAATAAACTAATGAACCACTCGTGTACACAAACCATATAAATACCACAATATATGACGGTAGATGAATCCAATTAAATTCTGTTTATTAAATAAAAAATTTTTACACACTTAATTTTTTATTATAATATTTTAGTCACGAATAACGAAACGAAAAGAAACTTTACGAATATATGCGATACAGTTCAAAACACACGACCCTCATTTCCCCCAAATTCCCCCACCCGGATATATATATATATATATAATATATATATATATATATATATATATTATATCTATTTATATATATAGATATATATATATAGATATATATATATAGATATATATATATAGATATATGATATATATATAGATATATATATAGATATATAGATATATATATATATATATATATATATGATATATATATATAGATATATATCTATATATAGATATATATAGATATAGATATATATATATATATTATAGATATATATATAATAAACTAATGAATCGCTCGTGTGCGCAACCATATAAAATACCACAATATATATTTATATAGTTAATCAATTGGAAGATTCAACCATATAAAATACCACAATATGTTTATATAGTTAATCAATTGGAATATTAATTTAAAGTTGAAATTAGCCAAAACACAATACGCTATAACGGGGTCGGACTAATGACGTCTTTATATTTTCTCCATTAGATTTAATGGTCGTATTACCCCGTCCCCATTCATTCCCCCATGTGTGTTTATATATATATATATACAATCATAATAATCGTGTCTATTTGTCAACCCCTTATATATATATATAAATTGAATTTCGCCGTGGCACACCATGTTTGGCAAGCGCTTTAGTGGAGCAAGCCTTATTTACTGATACAAATTATATCTATCGGGCAAATAACTTTCAATTCAAATATATATATTATATATATATATTATATATATATATATATATATATATATATATATATAAATGGACTTTCACCGAATTAAAACAAATCACTAAGCAGTTAAAAGAATTCGCTCTATTATCATATTCACAAATCTACACACACACACACACACACACACACACGCCTCTCTATATATTATGAAAATCAGGAAAAATACCAACGTATATTAATTTAAATGAAACTAAACGTATATTAATTTAAAACAAATTAATTTTCTCCTTTTAAGAAATTAATCAATAAACGTACGCGAAACACGTGTTTTCCCGAGATCTTTTGAGGTAGGACGCGAGCATACATTCGTCAAAAAAATTAGCTCAGACGAAATACACACACATCTTTCAACTTACCTTATATATATATATATATATATATATATATATATATATATATATATATAGAAAGAGCCATATTAGCTGCGTCTATTTAATTTTGTCATTCCTTATATATACAGGGTGGTGCAAAAGTCTGGACCCATAGGCGGTTTATATGGAAAAAAACTGTGGCCTGCATGAAGTTTATTATGAAATGAAATTTAATTAACCATACACCAGTGACTAAATTATGTTAAATTTAACGTTCTAGTTCAGAATTTACAATAAGTGTAATGGTATTTCGTATAATCGAGGCATAAGGAAATTTGCCACTGAACGTGAGGTGGCTCCTTCTTTTGCGTACAAAAGCACAAGCTCTATTCTTTCTGCTATTGTTAACTTGTCTGCCATAGGGTAACAATCTGAAAAATATTTAGTAAAATTATAAACAAAAATTAAATTATAAAAACTATTATAAAAATCGAAAGATATTTTTTATATAGTAAATTGCCTATGGGTCCAGACTTTTGCACCACCCTGTATATAAATGGACTTTCACCGAATTAAAACAAATCACTAAACAGTTAAAAGAATTCGCTCTATTAACATCACAAATCTACACACACACACACACACACACACACCTCTGTATATATTACGAAAATCAGGAAAAATGCCAAACGTGTATTAATTTAAATGAAACTAAACGTATATTAATTTGAAACAAATGAATTTTGTCCTTTTAAGAGAATTATTTATTATAAGAATTTAATTACTCAATGTAAGAAATTAATCATTAAACGCACGCGAAACACACGTATTTGTCCGAGGCCTTTTGAAAGGGGCTAGCGGTAGCGAAGGATTTATGGTACGAACTTGCTCTTCTAGCTTTCCGTGCCTTTGACTTGTAATTAAAAATGATTTTATTAAAGGCAATGGTTATTTCTCTTGCAAACTTGTATGGCATCAGTTTCTTAGTTTATTGAAATGAATGAATAAAAATGGAAAGGTATATTATTATTATCATTATTATTGTGCATTTTCAAAATTAACACGCAGATTTTCGTCAAAGAAGATATGCTATACAGTCCAAAACATACGACCCTCATTCCCCCAACCCGGCTATACAGGGTGTTTCAAAAGTCCCTCATTATTTTTAAAATTTTATTAAAATAGCAATTACAAGAGGAACCAAATGACAATTTGGTTGCTGAGTCTACGATTCATGAGAATTTTGGTGGCATCAAACTTGGCTTCATAAGTCTACTGGAAAGTCACTGGTACACCTCAACGTGGGCACCGTCTTTTTCGAAACAAGCGAGCCACTGTTTTACGCATTCTTGGCCGACATTGGACAACATTTCGGGAGTAACAGAAGCACACGCATTCCTGATCCGTTCTTCTAGTGTGGGGAGGACTCGCGGCTTGGTGGCGTACACTTTGCTCTTAATGTAGCCCCACAAAAAGAAGTCGCATGGGGTAAGATCAGGCGAGCGAGCAGCCCATTCGATGGGACCACGGCGACCAATCCACCGATCCGGGAACTGCTTATTCAGAAATGAGCGAACCTCACGCGAGTAATGAGCAGGGGCACCGTCTTGCTGGAAAATGACTTCTTGCATGTCAGCTACAGCTGACAGTTGGCGGATGCAGAACTCCTGAAGCATACGAAGGTAATTGTCTCCGTTGACGTTCACAGAATTTCCATCTTGATCCCGGAAGAAGAACGGACCAATCAGCCCAGCTGAGGAGATGGCACACCAGACGACCAATTTCGGCGTGTCCCTTTCATGTTCACGGATCTCCGCAGGATTGTGAGTTCCCCAGATGCGGGTGTTGTGCCGATTGACGCGACCAGAAAGGTGGAAGAGAGCTTCGTCGCTGAACCACATGTGCTCCAGGATCGATGGCTCTCTTTCGTAGTGATGCAGCAGTCTCACACATCTCCACCCGGCAATCGTAGTCTTGAGGTTCCAGCTTCTGAACCACCTGGATCTTGTACGGATACAGCTTGAGACCACGCCGCAAAATCCGTTGGATAGATGTCGCGCTGATGTTCAGTTCCGCAGCAGCTCGCCGAATGGACTTTCCTTGACTCTAAGTAAAAGCCTCACGGACAGTTTCGACATTCTCCTCACTCCGCCCACTTCGAGGTCTTCCTGATCGTGGTTTGTCCTTTACGGATCCGGTCTCCATAAACTTCCGGTGGGTGGCGACGATGGTGTTCCTATCCGGTGCATAATGCTGTCCGTAGACTGCCCGGAATCGTCGCTGCACTTCGACCACAGATTGAAAAACCTCCTGCCATGCAGCGATTTTACACCTCTGCTCTAGAGTCAGCATGGTAGCAGAAGAAAACGGAGCAAAACTTCAAATGTAGACTCAAAAAAATTCTCAACTACTGAGTAAGAGTTTACCACAAGATGAACGTCGTTGGTCGATTAGCTGCAAAGAAAATTGAAAATCAAATTAGTGAGGGACTTTTGAAACACCCGGTATATATATATATATATATATATATATATATATATAATAAACGAATAAACAACTCGTGCGCGCGCGCGCGCGCACACATCCCGGAAACCAATGCATTTTCATCTCTCCGTGGAGCAGAACGAATCACACGTGCTCGCCTTGATTGAGAACTTTTGAAAGGATTCTAGGTCACACACACACACACGAGGAAAGGCAGAAACTAGAACAATTCGAATCGTGTCCCAAGAGGATTTTCTCCCCATAGTTTTACCTTTTTTGAAGTCACATCAACCAAAAACTCTCCTGACTCCCTTTCTTAGCGACGAATTGTGAAAAATTACTAATAAATTGTAAGTAAAAATAAAAACCGCTTTTGGAAATCATACAATGTTTTGCATTGTATAAAAAACATTGCAACTGTTTGGGAGGATGTTACTGCGATTGAAAATGTCGATGAAATTAATAGAAAAATAGTGCTACTCGCCAATACCATCAATTTAGAAGTAGATGTGCACAAGGCTATTTATTTTTCTCTTTAGTAATAATAACAACTAGCTCGAATTGTAACAATGGATAAAGTTTTCACTCCACCTTAGGCCCACAGTTTAATGTGGAAACCGAATGCTTTTAAAAATATAATTAGAGGAACTTTCACGAGTGGTTAATTATTCAATATAAGAAGTTAAGCATTGTTTCACGAGGAAAGGATTTCTGTAAGTGTTTATAATTCGATTTTATATATATAGGGTGAACCAAATGTAGGTGGACAGTAAATGATAACGTTTATTTTGAGAATACATATTTAATTTTTTTGTATACTATAATACAAAATAAAATTTAAATAAATTTAGTTATAATATTTAATATAATATAACACAAACACCATAGTTATAATGAACACCATAGTTATAATATAATATAGCACAAACCATATTCAACCTACTGTCCACCTACTTTTGGTTCACCGTGTATATATATATATATATATATATATATATATATATGGAGTGAATGTAGTATCTCGTTTCGCCGAACTAAAACCAAAACACTCGATCGTGTTCGCAAATCCACACACACACACACACACACATCCCGGAAACCAATGCATTTTTCATCTCTCCGTGGAGCAGAACGAATCACACGTGCTCGCCTTGGTTGAGAACTTTTGAAAGGAATCTAGGTCAAATTATCTTCTCTGCCTCGGCATTTCCTTCACTCGATTCTGTATTAATAGAACAACGGAAATGACTATTTTTAATCTTATGGAAAATGTAAATACAGCTAAGGCACACAAAGAAATAGTCATATCAATAAACTCTTCCTAAATACCAGTAAAACAAATTTCATGATTTTACTAATAAAAGAAATGTATATCTTGATGAATTTAATGTTAATGAAATCGTCATAAAGGAGTGCACTGTAACATAATTTCTTGGTGTAATGCTAGACAAGAATCTGCAATGGAGTGATCATGTAAATTATATCGCGAAAAAGATTTCAAGGAGCGTTGCTATAATGTTTTCGGTACACACACACACACACACACACACACTATATATATATATATATATATATATATATATATATATATATATAAGCACACCGGACAAAAAATTAGTCACCCCTAATAGCACCGATAGTAGGAAGTTCAAGGTCACACAGAGGGCGCTGATGTAGCATTGGTAAGTGACAAGTAGCGGTGACGTAGCACACAGGATCAGATCTATTTCGTGAGGTGGTGAAGAACAAAGTGTGTGTTGGATATAGTCTGCAAAATGGGTCGTGAGGCAGACGTTACTCAGTGGCAAAAAGGAGCCATCGTGTTTGGCAGAGCCCACGGACACAAAATGTCTGAAGTAGCCCAATTTGTTGGTGTGTCAACGCGTACTGTCCAGCGAGTTTACAAAGAGTGGTGTAGTTCGCAATCAACTGACAATCGACGGTGTAACTGTGGCCGGAAAACAATTCTCGACAATAGGGGCCGCCGCCATGTTTCTCGTCTAGTAACTGCAAATCGTTTTCAAACCAGAGAACAATTGCTCCAAGAAACCAATGAGGTTCTCCAGCGACCAATTTCCGAACGGACATTGCGACGAGAACTGCATGCGATGGACATCTGGAGCAGGGTACCACGGAAGAGGCCGCTGTTAACAGCAAGTCACAAATTGGCACGTTATAAATGGGCTCAGAGGCACAAAAACTGGACTACGGCAGATTGGAAACGTGTAATTTGGTCCGATGAGTCCCGTTTTTGTTTGTTCTCCAATGATGGAAGGCGACGAGTACATCGCAGGTCCAATGAAGCATTTAATCCTGAATGCGTCGAAAGTGTTGTTCAGGCTGGAGGTGGTTCCTTGATGTTCTGGGGATGTTTTTCGTACCACGAAATGGGCCCTCTCGTTCCAGTGACGATGAATTTGAACCAGCAGGCGTACCTCCGCATACTAAACTCGCCGGATTCGTGCGGTTATCAAGGCCAGAGGCGCCGTCACACGTTATTAGGTACATTCTGAGAGGGGTGACTAATTTTTTGTCCGGTGTGCTTATATTGAATTTCGCCATTGGTAAACCTTTCACGCGTTTCAAAACAGAAAAAATATTACGCGCTTTTCACCTTAAAGTGAATTAAAACAATTTTACGAAAAAGAAAAGGAATTTCAGAATTAAGTTATATTTAGTTTCCTTGCAGACACAGAAGAACAAGCCAATGATAACCTATATTTTTAATATAATTAATTTTCTTTTTATCATAACTCAGCCGAGCAACGATGTTAAGCGACGTTGGATCTGGGTGGTAGTTGGGTGGGGGACCGTCCACCGCAACAGCTAATTTACACTCGATGAAGGTAATGAAATAAATAAATATGCACTTATTTTTATTGAGCACACATGTAGAAATAATTAAATAATATCGTCAAAACCTTCCTCATCACTAAAACCTGTGTGGTATATTTTTCTGCGCTTTCTTAGTCGGCTTATCCGCCTTTTCGGTACAGGTTGAAAATCATCCGAACTATCATAGACAGTAGCGTACAACTTGCGCTTCCTGTGGAAACGTCAAGAAAAAGAAAAATATTTTTAGCTTCATTCATTTGAGAATAATGTATAAATACGCTGCATGTAACGAGATAATTAAGTAATAAATAAATTATGATGTGGTAGTATTATTTTCACTATCTGTTAAATGAAATAATCTTGAACTTATCTTTTAAAAGATCCTTATTGTACAAATACATTGTATGTAATGATATAATTAAGTAATAAATGTTGAATAACGTATCAACTTTGCACTAGGTGGCTTTTCTTCCCTAGCAGCATCGTTGCAGGTAGATAATACAGCCGGTCTTGCAACATCATGCTTTGCAATAGAGTTAGCAGCAGAAGGCCCCGGCTGTTCAGTAAACATGGATGGGCCAATTTTACATTGAGGTCGACTGTGGAGTAGAAATATTTCTTTTCTATAACATAATAGGTGCCAAACTATATATATATATATATATATATAATATATATATATATATATATATAGTTTGGAAAAGATGACTCGTGAAATTCATCGTAAAGCAATCTAATATACTATTTCCTTAATTCACTTGCGCAGTATATAATTTGTATGCATAGAAGTTGCATTTAACTCATGCAATATTTATCTTCACGGAGTAATTCAAATAAATCTAGTTTATACAAGTTTATACTTGGTGAAACATCTCATTGGTATTTTATCGAGAATATAAAAGTTACTTACACGCATTGCTCTTCTTCATCATCATCTGAAACCAGGTCTATAACTTCTATTTTTGTATGAGCAGAAAAACGACGGCGTTGGTTTAATGCAGCTTCCGCTTTCAGCATCATAGCCAATATTGTTTTCTCCTCTTCGCATGTATATTCTGGAAAGTATACATCGTCTTCAGGGTTCCTCTTGACTGACTGTGGACGCCGCGCAGTCGTGATAGTGTGGATGGGGTTTCAAGAGAAACCGTCAGCAATAACGTCTATTACAACACAATCGATATCACCGTCATCGTCTTTCACATTGTAGCATCTAGAAAAAGCAAAGAAAATCACATTATTGTGAAAATATATAACTAACATATTCGTAAAAGGGAATAGGATCTAATGAGCCATCTTTTAATATAAATAATTTTCTTATAATGGTGCCTAAGATTATGAATTACGTTACCTTATTAACTCTTCGATGTTTTCATCAACGTCGGCAACCAGCGCCCTTACACGTTCTATTTGAGATGCGCTCAGCGTCAAACAGCCTAAGTCGGAGTGATTAGCCATGCCCCCGTGAATTGTCTCGACCTAACGATTGTTTCAAAGTAAGTACAAAGCGATATATAATTACGCCCCTTTATATACTTGATGATTAACCTCGGGCAATTGTAAAGATGTGTGTGTGTAGGCCTATTGTTTCTCTCTCACCTGTGAGTGAAGGGCGTACCCCAACTAAGTGTGGGCGTGGCTAGAAAGCTACTATAGGCATATGGGATGCCCCTACAATTATTATTATACCAGTTCATTATTTGTCACAGTAGGAAAAGGTTCTTGATATAGGATGGCTATTTTACACAGGTTTGAAGATTTTCTTTGTCAAAACTATATCTTCATCATAACGAAATTGTAGCTGACTAATATCTGGGCATGCATTTTGTAGTGGCTGATCAATCTAGCCATTGTTTTGTTTGTGATAAATCTAGAATTCAAAAATTACTTTTTAAAATACTATTTCCGACATAATTTAAATCCGCGCTGCTATAGATTGAAAAGAGACATTTCATGTAGCTAACATTTAAAAATCAATCATTGCATTTTTTTTACCATATTATGTATAGTTATTATACTCTTTTACAGTAATGACGATGATGCAATGTATTTTGCCGACGTAAGCGAGACTTCGGCAGATTTTCACGACGCCCACAGGTGTACCAAACGACGACGACAACGGCGTGCCAGGGGCCTATCGAGGTTAGTTAATATTACCTTTATAATGATTTTGGATGTCCAATCAAATAAAAAAGAAATACTAATGTAAAGATATTTTATTATTATTATTATTATATGTATTGAATATGTGTTAGGTTTTAGTTTCTTACCATTGATTAATAAATAAGCATGAGTCAGTTCATAAATTGTGTATTTCAAGAAGTGAAAGATATTAAACATTACTGTCAGTCTCCCTTTTTAGTTCGCATAACACTGAAGTTATATATATATATATATATATATATATATATATATTATATATAATATATATATTAGGGTGTTTCATAAATTAAAAGTTTGGAACAATTTTAATCCACATGGATCCCCTTGTTCCATTTGCTGAGGAGACTGATAAACCGAAGTATTAATTCAATAGTTTAAAGTTTACGGGTCCCCAGTTTGATGCTCTGGCAGATCATAAACGGAAAAAATTTCCCTTGGAGGAGGTTGGAAAAACTTCCACGGTTGGGTCAACGACATCTGAGTCAGTCTCTGACGAAGTTGAAATCACTAAAGCCCCCGTATCTTCTGCAGCTCCTTGTTCCTTCCTGGCCTTCTCCTGTTGTTCCTTAATCTTGTCCAGCCTCTTCCTTTTCCTAATCTCCTTATAGTGAAGCTTCATGTCAACAGGGCCCATGCTGCAGGAATTTGGATCTTCACGCTGCATGTCGAGAAAGTGGATGTCCTCCTGATTCTTCATCATTTCCTTAGCCTGTGAATGAGCAATGTCCATGATCTCCTTCGCTATTGCCTCCTTGAACATCGCCTCCTTCACTCGGAAGGACTCTGCTTTATGTGACTTGTGCTTCACAAGCCGGTCGTATTCCTTGAGAAGGGATTCCATCTTCCTCAAGGCCGAATCTCGACGCATCATGGGGATTCTCGCTCTCTCCCAAAATATGAGACAGGCATCCAGGCACAGGTTCAGGCATTTAGTACGTCCAAATTTTTCTCCTTTTGGTGGTAAAAGTACTTTTTGAGTACTTGCAACTGAGTTGGAAGGCCACTTGATGTGATGTTCGCATCCGTCTGGCCAATAAGAAACACTTCTGTTTTCGCTCTGGTAGACACCTGGAAAAGAAAACAAACTAAATAATTCCACAGAAATAATTTCACATCGTAATTAATTTCATTAATTAAATAAAGAAAAGCAGTAACTGGGACTCGAACCAGTGTCATAGCCGTTTGGCGGCATCGCTCAAGTCGGCGTACACAGCACGCTATCCACTACACCATCTAGGGAGTGGATAGCGTGCTGTGTACGCCGACTTGAGCGATGCCGCCAAACGGCTATGACACTGGTTCGAGTCCCAGTTACTGCTTTTCTTTATTTATAAAACTGATACGTGTACACTACGTTCTCTTTGACAATTCATTAATTAAATAAATTTCAATACCGCAGTAAAATTACATTAATTAGTATCATAAATAATTACCAGCTTAGTTGTCCAATATGCAACAGACTAATTAATTTCATGTAATATTAATAATAAATATCACTACCACAGTAAAATGACAGAAATTAAATAATAATAAATTTCAATACCACAGTAAAATGAGATAATTAGTAGCATATATAATTACCTCCATAGTTGTCCAATAGGCTATACAACACGAACCGCTCAAGTGACGAAGAAAACTGTCTTCACTGCAGGCAGGCGAGAAATGAACTGACAAAAAGTCGTCAAAGTTGGGGACCTCTAAATGCAGCGCGATCTGGTTCAAACTTGCACAAACGTGTTTTCTTGTTCTTTAGAATACGGAGAAACGTGTGGATTAAAACTCCAGGCTCATTTTTATTTTACCCTATAGGTATGAAACACCCTAATATATATATATAACTAGTTATGCACTTTGGAAAGGCTTTATGTGAAGTATAGCACAGCGTTTTAAACTAAACGTATTAAATCAAAGTACATATCATTCGCACGTTTATTATTTCGTGCGTTAACTAACTAATGCCTTGATGCTATTTAAGCTTACGTAAAATGAGTTATTAGTAACGATATTACGGTTTATTATTATTATTATTATATTGTATTTCAACTATTCAAGTCGTATGTTTGATGGGCCTAGTACTTCGACACCGAATAGAGTAAGGAAGTCTTCGCACAGACCACGTATTCCCTCATCGTCCTCTGATGGCACGCACCCCCGAAAGAAAGCAAGGCAAGAACTACTGTCTTAAGCTATAGCTACAACGATAATTTTATGAAATTCAATAGAATGGACACTTAAATTCTATATAAAAAATATATAGCTCATAATTAAAGTATGTAATTTCATGGAAAATAAAATTACGTATATTACAGGAAAAATCGCAGGGTAGAAACCTTACGTAAAATGAGTTATTAGTTACGATATTACGGTTTATTATTATTATTATTATTATATTGTATTTCAACTATTCAAGTCGTATGTTTGATGGGCCTAGTACTTCGAAACAGAATAGAGCAAGGGAGTTTTCGCGCAGACCACGTATTCCCTCGTCGTCCTCTGATGGCACGCACCCCCGAAAGAAAACAAGGTAAGAACTACTGTCTTAAGTTATAGCTACAACGATAATTTTATGAAATTCAATAGAATGGACACTTAAATTCTATATAAAAAATATATAACTCATAATTAAAGTATGTAATTTCATGGAAAATAAAATTACGTATATTAAGAGCATGTTTCGTATGCTTAACCCCGATTAAACGTAACTATTTTCGCTCTTTAGGTTAGATTTTTCAGATAAGTGACGAGGACAATGCAGCTATTGCATTGAGCTCAGGCAGCCCATGCTCTTTGCGATATTTGAGCACCACGTTACTGATGTCAGATTCAGAGTTCGAGTGGCTATACGAAAGATATAAACAGCCTGTTCAGGGCTTCATACTGAACCATGTTTGTCCTCCTTCAGGAAGCGAGTCGCCGATTCCTGACTCTCCGCGCTTGCCAATCCTGAGAAGAGAAGACTCAGGATACGCGCAGACGGACTCGAGTGTGTCCACTGTGATATTCGCGGAAGGTTTTGACGATATTATTTAATTATTTCTACATGTGTGCTCAATAAAAATAAGTGCATATTTATTTATTTCATTACCTTCATCGAGTGTAAATTAGCTGTTGCGGTGGACGGTCCCCCATCCAACTACCACCCAGATCCAACGTCGCTTAACGTCGTTGCTCGGCTGAGTTATGATAAAAAGAAAATTATTTAATTATATTAAAACAGGAAAAATATTTTATGAAAAAAGTACATTATAGCCAAAACAGGAAATATATTTTATTAAAAAAAGTACATTATAGCCAAAACAGGAAATATATTTTATTAAAATAAGTACAATTCATCAAATTTGCACAACATAAGATATATATTTTCTTAGTCAGTTTTGAAATGGCAAATCAATGTATTGTACTGTTTTCAACTGTGCATGAATAAAAGATAATTATTAACCGAATTTAATGCTACAGTTGAGAATTTTTCTGCTTTTGGCTTGATAGTCCAAATTAAGAAATAATGCATCGAGTTTGCGGATGATGTAGTGAGACATTGTAAAGAATGTCACATGATATGTGAACAGTGTAAAAGCACCAAATGTGAAAGCCGTGTAGTTGAAGCTGAGAAGAGAGAGTGTGGTGTGTGTAGACGCTCATTCTTCACACCCTTCAACGAGTTGGTTGTTGCGGTGGGCGGTCTCCCACCCAACTACCACCCAGATCCAACGTCGCTTAACATCGTTGCTCGGATGAGTTATGATAAAAAGAAAATTATTTAATTATATTAAAATAGGAAAAATATTTTATGAAAAAGTACATTATAGCCAAAACAGGAAATATATTTTATTAAAAAAAGTACATTATAGCCAAAACAGGAAATATATTTTATTAAAATAAGTACAATTCATCAAATTTGCACAACATAAGATATATATTTTCTTAGTCAGTTTTCAAATGACAAATCAATGTATTGTACTGTTTTCAACTGTGCATGAATAAAAGATAATTATTAACCGAATTTAATGCTACAGTTGACAATTTTTCTGCTTTTGGCTTGATACAGTCCAAATTAAGAAATAATGCATCGAGTTTGCGGATGATGTAGTGAGACATTGTAAAGAATGTCACATGATATGTGAACAGTGTGAAAGCCGTGTAGTTGAAGCTGAGAAGAGAGACTGTGATGTGTGTAGACGCGCATTCTTCACACCCTTCGACGAGTTGGTTGTTGCGGTGGGCGGTCTCCCACCCAACTACCACCCAGATCCAACGTCGCTTAACATCGTTGCTCGGCTGAGTTATGATAAAAAGAAAATTAATTATATTAAAAATATAGGTTATCATTGGCTTGTTCTTCTGTGTCTGCAAGGAAACTAAATATAACTTAATTCTGAAATTCCTTTTCTTTTTCGTAAAATTGTTTTAATTCACTTTAAGGTGAAAAGCGCGTAATATTTTTTCTGTTTTGAAACGCGTGAAAGGTTTACCAATGGCGAAATTCAATATATATATATATATATATATAGTGTGTGTGTGTACCGAAAACATTATAGCAACGCTCCTTGAAATCTTTTTCGCGATATAATTTACATGATCACTCCATTGCAGATTCTTGTCTAGCATTACACCAAGAAATTCTGTTACAGTGCACTCCTTTATGACGATTTCATTAAAATTAAATTCATCAAGATATACATTTCTTTTATTAGTAAAATCATGAAATTTGTTTTACTGGTATTTAGGAAGAGTTTATTGATATGACTATTTCTTTGTGTGCCTTAGCTGTATTTACATTTTCCATAAGATTAAAAATAGTCATTTCCGTTGTTCTATTAATACAGAATCGAGTGAAGGAAATGCCGAGGCAGGGAAGATAATTTCACCGAGATTCCTTTCAAAAGTTCTCAATCAAGGCGAGCACGTGTGATTCGTTCTGCTCCACGGAGAGATGAAAAATGCATTGGTTTCCTGGATGTGTGTGTGTGTGCACGAGTTGTTTATTCGTTTTTATTATATATATATATATAATATATATATATATATATATATAGCCGGGTTGGGGGAATGAGGGTCGTATGTTTTGGACTGTATAGCATATCTTCTCTGACGAAAATCTGCGTGTTAATTTTGAAAATGAACAATAATAATGATAGTAATAATATACCTTTCCATTTTTATTCATTCATTTCAATAAACTAAGAAACTGATGCCATACAAGTTTGCAAGAGAAATAACCATTGCCTTTAATAAAAATTTTAATTACAAGTCAAAGGCACGGAAAGCTAGAAGAGCAAGTTCGTACCAAAAATACTTCGCTACCGCTAGCCCTTTCAAAAGGCCTCGGACAAATACGTGTGTTTCGCGTGCGTTTAATGATTAATTTCTTACATTGAGTAATTAAATTCTTATAATAAATAATTCTCTTAAAAGGACAAAATTCATTTGTTTTAAATTAATATACGTTTAGTTTCATTTAAATTAATACACGTTTGGCATTTTTCCTGATTTTCGTAATATATACAGAGGTGTGTGTGTGTCTGTGTGCGTGTGCGTGCGTGTGCGTGTGTGTAGATTTGTGAATATGTTAATAGAGCGAATTCTTTTAACTCTTTAGTGATTTGTTTTAATTCGGTGAAAGTCCATTTATAAATATATATAAGGAATGACAAAATTAAATAGACGCAGCTAATATGGCTCTTTCTATATATATAAGGTAAGTTGAAAGATTTGTGTATATTTCGTCTGAGCTAATTTTTTTGCCGAATGTATGCTCGCGTCCTACCTCAAAAGATCTCGGGAAAACACGTGTGTTTCGCGTACGTTTATTGATTAATTTCTTAAAAGGAGAAAATTCATTTGTTTTAAATTAATATACGTTTAGTTTCATTTAAGTTAATATACGTTTGGTATTTTTCCTGATTTTCATAATATATACAGAGGTGTGTGTGTGTGTAGATTTGTGAATATGATAATAGAGCGAATTCTTTTAACTGCTTAGTGATTTGTTTTAATTCGGTGAAAGTCCATTTATATATATATATATATATATATATATATTGAATTAAAAGTTATTTGCCCGATAGATATAATTTGCATCAGTAAATAAAGCTTGCTCCACTAAAGCGCTTGCCAAACATGGTGTGCCACGGCGAAATTCAATATATATATATATATATATATATATATATATATATATATATATATATAAGGGGTTGACAAATAGACACGATTATTATGATTCTTTCTATATATATATATATATATATATAAACACACATGGGGGAATGGGGGCGGGGTAATACGATCATTAAATCTAATGGAGAAAATATAAAGATGTCATTAGTCCGACCCCGTTATAGCATATTGTGTTTTGGCTAATTTCAACTTTAAATGAATATTCCAATTGATTAACTATATAAACATATTGTGGTATTTTATATGGTTGAATCTTCCAATTGATTAACTATATAAATATATATTGTGGTATTTTATATGGTTGTGCACACGAGCGATTCATTAGTTTAATATATATATATATATATATATATATATCCGGGTGGGGGAATTTGGGGGAAATGAGGGTCGTGTGTTTTGAACTGTATCGCATATATTCGTAAAGTTTCTTTTCGTTTCGTTATTCGTGACTAAAATATTTATAATAAAATTAAGTGTGTAAAAATTATTTATTTAATAAACAGAATTTAATTGGATTCATCTACCGTCATATATTGTGGTATTTATATGGTTTGTGTACACGAGTGGTTTATTAGTTTACTATATATACAAGTACAATTTAATAAATATTGCTATCTGGAATACATGGCGCTATCTGGCAACTCAGCAACTGAATACATGGTGCGATCTGGCAACTCAGCAACTGCATACATGGCGATATCTGGCAACTCAGCAACTACATACATGGCGCTATCTGGCAACTCAGCAACTGAATTTAGTTGGATTCATCTACCATCGTATATTGTGGTACACTATTTAAATGGATGATTAATATATGGTTTTTGCTATCTGGAATACATGGCGCTATCTGGCAACTCAGCAACTGAATACATGGTGCGATCTGGCACCTCAGCAATTGAATACATGGCGTGATCTGGCAACTCAACCACTGCATACATGGCGCTATCTGGCAACTCAGCAACTGAATAGAGGCTTATAAAAGACCGAGAAGCTGATGACGGAGTCATTGCACGCTCGGCTCCCAGCCGAGCAAGGACCTCTGGTCCTTCTCTTTCTGGCCCTTTGGGAAAATCCCTTAGAGGCCTCTTAGGTTAGGTAAACGAAAATAGCTTGGGGGAGAACTCCGCCTCCAAGTTGCATGCCTTGCAATCAAAGGCAACTACTCTCTCTCTCTCTCTCCTTCAGGTGTACCCCCCCCCCCTTGGCTCAGCCAACTGGCTGAGCCTATAAAACAACGCCTACTCGGCTGAAGTCTTAATATGCACTTGGCTCCTGCCAGGTGAACACCTCTCCTCCTTTCTCTGCTTTCTGGCCCTTTGGGGGGAATAGCTCGGGGGAGAACTCCGCCTCCAAGTTTTCCTTGTTGCACCTGCAGCATCCCCCCTTTGGGTTAAATTTTTGCAACACCCCCACCCCCCTTTGCAACATTACGTAATCACTTGCAACATTCCTGCTCTCTAACCTTTTGCGGCTATACTACTCCCCCCTACCACTGTAAAGTGGGGTTCTTTTATAAAGTGGCGTTTATTCGTACCTAAAACGTTTCTCATTCACCTCATTTGCATGAAGTGTGAAACTATCTTCTCTCCATTATGATTTCACAAACTTTTAACGCCTTCCAAACTTTAATTACTTTCCTACTTTTCTTTCTCACTTTCTGACAGTTCCTTCCATTTTCATACTTTTTTTATTTTTTTTATCTTAATTAAACAGTCAAAACTTTTAATATTATATTATACTTTCTCTTATATACGCGTATATGAACTTTAGTCGATGAGTGTGTGTGTGTGTGTGTGTGTGTGTATATATATATATATATATATATATATATATATATATATTTATATATATACACAGTATATACAGTATATATATATATTTGTGTTTTTTTCCAATTCAAAGTTTTTAGAAATTGATACAAAAACTTATGCTAATGGACTTGAATAATTTTAGTCGCTTTAAGGCTATATATATATATATATATATACAGGGTGGGCGGAAAGTAGCTCCCTAATTTAAATTACATATAAATTATGTATAAATTGTGATTGTATTGTTATATTGTTATGGTGTGTTCTCTAAAGTGGTACAATTGTAACGTTCATTTTTTTTTTTCATTTCAGATTGAAGGGTAACATGGCTGAGCGTTTAACACTGCAGGAGTGTGCCCAGTTGGCGGCACGGTACGAAGTTTGGCAATCTGTCGTTCGAGTTCAAAGATGGTGGCGGGCCATTCACGGACAACGTGCCCAAGTGGACCCGAAAACAATCAAGAACTGCCACTCGAAGCTCATGACCACGGGGTCTGTGGCAGATGTTCGAAGATGTGGTCGCCCTTCGACATCCAGGGCCCAGGAGACGGTGCAGGCAGTTCAGGAAATGTTCGCACGGAGTCCACGAAAGTCAACTCGCCAGGCAGCTCGGGAAAGTGGACTCTCCCGCTACTCAGTGCGAACTGTGCTGAAGAAGGAGCTGAACTGGCGTGCGTGGAAGCCGCATTACTGCCAATCTCTCTCGGACGAGGACTGCGACATTCGCATGGAGTTCGGGGAAATCATGCTGGCTTGGCATGAAGACTGGCCCCATCTCTTCCGCAACATCCTCTGGAGCGACGAGGCGGTGTTCCACGTCGGAGGCTTTGTCAACCGCCACAATTGCCACTACTGGGCAGGAGAGGATCCCATGGTTACCGCTGAAAAACGGCAGAATCGGTTCAGTGTAACGGTGTGGTGTGGTATGACCTCAGATCAGGTTGTGGGCCCGTTCCTTCTGCGCAACACCATGAATGCTGAGCGGTACCTTGCTATGTTGCGAAACGAGGTCTGGCCGGTTGTCAGCACATGGGAGAACATCGACGATCTGATATTTATGCAAGATGGCGCCCCTCCGCACTTCGCTCTTGTTGTCCGTGAGTGGCTGGATGCCCACTTCCCTGGGCGTTGGATGGGTCGTCGTGGTCCACATCAATGGCCAGCCAGGAGCCCCGACTTGACACCGTGCGACTTCTTTCTTTGGGGGTGGGTAAAGGAAGAAGTCTACCGCACCAAACCGAGGACATTGGAAGAACTGGAGGACCAAATTCGGGAAGTCATGTCCTCCATCCCGCCGGAGTTCCTGGTAAAGTCAGTGGACGCCATTCCTGGGCGGCTCCAGAAGCTGGTGGGAAGAGTTGGAGCCCACATTGAATTTTACAGAGAACCTACCATGTATGCCTACCTTTTCATATTATTTCTTCTGAAATAAATGGATAATATACGTATTTTTTTACCAATTCAAAATAGGGAGCTACTTTCCGCCCACCCTGTATATATACAGGGCGTCCCAAAAAAATGTATACACACTTTAAATAATTATAAAGGCAGTGTTTATTAAAATACATTTCATTTTCAAAATGTATTAGAATCTACAGATATTATTTAATTGTTTTGTCAACGCCTGTTTTCAAACTGACGTCCGTTCTGGTCCAGGCACTGCTGATAACGCGAAGCAATGGAATCGCAAACATCACGAAACATTTCGTTTGGTATTTGTGTGCATTCTCGTTCAATGGCTGCTCTTAATTCAGCGACTGTTGCAGGTTTTATAGCGTAGACTTTGTCTTTTAAGTATCCCCATAAAAAAAGTCTAGTAGTGTGAGGTCTGGTGAACGCGGAGGGTATTCTACGAAACCCTTCGTCCAATCCACATCCACATCGTGCCAAGTACCACTCGCAATACTCCACTCTTCGGTCCGGATCATCATCTTCATTAATAGCATGGACTAATCTTGGAATGTAACTTTTCCATTGACAGCGCTTCAAAATGCGTTGGACAGACGATTCTGAAATTCCTACCTCACGACTCGCTTGCCGCACAGATTTTCTTGGACTTTGGTGATACGTTTCCAGTACTCTTTCTTGCTTTGTGGGCTTGTCGATGTCCGTGGTCTTCCGGAACGCTTCTTGTGGACATTCTGAACAGTTCCATCGGCTTCAAACTTATCTCTAATTCGAGTGATGGTAAGTCGCGTTGGTGGATCTGTTTGAAACTCCCTCCTAAACTGTCTTTGCACTTCAACTGCGTTTTCACACTTCCAGTAGCATTTTAGAATGAATTTCCTTTGTTCAAAGCTTAGTCTGACTGCCATTATTAATTCTAATGGGTTTAACTTGGAAAGAAAGAAACATCAATTGAGCTATCAGCTGTTAAAGTGTGTATACATTTTTTTGGGACGCCCTGTGTATATATATATATATTTTTTTTTTTTTTTTTTTTTTTTAGTTCAGGAAGAACCGATTCGCCTCTATTTAAAGGGCATATCTCAGCGGAAAAACAAAGAAAAAGTGAGAGGAAAGACAGAGGAAAAAGAAAGGGTGGAGGGGACAGTCGAAGTGGAAAAAGACCAAGGATGACAAGGACTGCAGGGTCGAGCCCCATCATCCTTGGGTGCTAGGGCCGGGAGGGCGCACGTGAAACCTCCAGGAACAAGCACGTACAAACGAGCACAAAGAGCACTCAAGAGCACGAGCTTAGAACCCCCTTGCGGGGATATATATATATATATATATATATATATATATATATATATATACATACACATATATACACAGGGTGGCGTAGTATCGCGATACATTTTCTGTATCTTGTATCATATTGCGATACATTTTTTATTATTTGTATCGTATCGAAAGATACGATACAAATAAGTGTCAGTAACGCGATACTTTACCATAGACTCAGTCACTGATCTTTTCCTTCCCCCTCGTCAAGAATTATCTAGTTATTTATCGAATAATTCATCAGACATTCAACAATTACACATGTATCCTTTGATAAAAGAGGTGTTCATAAAATATAACACTACACTGATATCAAGCGCTCAGTTGAGAGAGTTTTAGCATAGCTGGAAATCTCTCTCCTTCAAAGAGAAACAGAATATTTGATGAATTGTTTGAGAAGTCATTGTTTGTAAAATTCAATAAAAATAGAAAGTAACAAGCGGTAGCTCGCTATCGCCCTCCGGGCAGGTAGCAGTATTTGTATATTAGTACTTACGTATTATCGGGAGTACCAAACTGTTTATAATATATTTTTGCTCTCGTCTTTTTCGTTTTCGAAGTACTTGCATTCACTTGTAATAGACATTAAATAGCTCGTGCTCGGCCGCGGAGTGACCTAGGATCGGGAAACTTGACAGAGCACATCGGCAGTTCATCGGCTATCAGTTGGTGGTGGTTGCAGAATTTTCCGATGTGCCGTTTAGTCTGTGCACGGTTCCGAAGAAAGCGGACAGACACACAGACACATTTTAGCTCAATAGTATATAGGATTCAGTTGTTTCATAATATATATATATATATATATATTATATATATATATATTTAAACTGCAAACACGCAGTATAATTAACGTAAAGAACGACGCTTGTATAGGAGAATATTCCGCGCAAGATGAGAGCGAGAGAACGAAACAAATGAAAAAATGAGGTAACCACCCGGGAATCGAACCCGGGATCTCCCGATTGCCGGTCAGATATGATAACCATTACACCACGGGCCTCACTCAATCAAATGCCGTAATTCCTCTACATACGCGCAGAAACCAATGGTTATCATACCTGACCGGCAATCGGAAGATCCCGGGTTCGATTCCCGGGTGGTTACCTCATTTTTTCATTTGTTTCGTTCTCTCGCTCTCATCTTGCGCGGAATATTCTCCTATACAAGCGTCGTTCTTTACGATATATATATATATATATATATATATATAACACGGAGGATAGAAAAAGGATCGCGAGCACACTGTTCAAGGAACCAAGTACAAAAAGCCTCTCGTGGTGGGAAATCGGCTTCAGTAAGGCTTTGTACTCTCTGAATGTGATATGGGTAAAGCTGTTGTTCCTGTAAAATTCTCCAACACAGTTCTGTATCTTACACCCTCTGCTGCTGCTGTCTTTTGGGTGCTGACACCAGGATGTTCCTCCACGGGATTCAGGATCCGCTCCTTCAACTCAACAGTTCTGGCGCTGATTGGTCTACCACA
Source organism: Bathynomus jamesi (assembly GCA_023014485.1). Lineage (NCBI taxonomy): Eukaryota > Metazoa > Arthropoda > Malacostraca > Isopoda > Cirolanidae > Bathynomus > Bathynomus jamesi. The sequence continues at coordinate 146,999 of JAJOZX010006790.1, read as the reverse complement.
ATCTGAAACTCGCTTGTTGAATGAGCCTGTATCATCAAGATGCTCGTCTATTCTCTGAAAGGTCTTCTTATCTGGCAGACGGCGATTCGGAAACCTTTCTGCACACAGACGTCTTGCTGTGGCCGCATTACACTCGGCAAGTCCAAACATGAGATGTATGTCTGCCATTTCTCTGTTTGAATAAGCCTCCATTCTCACGTCAAATGCACACTGTCACTGAATAACACAAAAGCTTTTAAGTTTTTTTTTCACTGGACTGCACTTATTCATGGTAAGAAGTTACGAATACGAACAGTGAAACACCGCGTTGCACCTCTGACTGACTGATGGCTCTACACTCAACGATATGGAAACATGTCATAGAGTGTACGAAACATTACAATCGGCAAGGCCATACATGAAATAAGTCGTACACACACACACAAACATTGTCGGCAAGCAGTGTTTGTAAACAGTTTGCGGAAAGAATTGCTGGAACACAAAACGGACTGTAACTCGGAAACAAAGCGATTTCGGCCATATGTTTATATAATTAATCTTTTTTCATTGTTTTCAGGTCCTGAATCCACCCTGAAAGTGCGTCCCACATGTTATGAAACACACTGTATTATATTTTATATATATTATATATATTATATTATATACATTCAACTGCAAAGAACACGCAGTATAAATAACGTAAAGAACGACGCTTGTATAGGAGATATTCCGCGCAAGACGAGAGAGAGAGAACGAAACAAATGAAAAAATGAGGTAACCACCCGGGAATCGAACCCGGGATCTTCCGATTTCCGGTCAGATGCGATACCATTACACCATGGGCCTCACTCTTCCAAATGCCGTAATTCTTCTACATACTCGCAGAAACCAATGCCCCAAGGGGGCACCTTCCGCATGCCGTAACATTATATACATTCAACTGCAAAGAACACGCAGTATAAATAACGTAAAGAACGACGCTTGTATAGGAGATATTCCGCGCAAGACGAGAGAGAACGAAACAAATGAAAAAATGAGGTAAATGAGGTGTAATAGTATCGCATCTGACCAACAAAGACCCTAGGATCCACTCATGGCTGGTCTACCTAACTGTTCGTAATTGTGTATTGTGCATGTCCTCCTTGGTGGCGGAGGGGACCTACAATTTTACGTGGGTTCCGAACCAAAATGCCTTAATTTTACTACCTTAAACTATACCCAATCTATCAACATATGCGTCTAATCGATTTTTAAACATGTTTATAGACGTGCTACTAATTACTTCTACCGGCAAACTATTCTACCTATTTACTATTCTATGCGTAAAAAAGTTTTTGACAATTACTGTCTCGAACCTTCTACTTGTCAACTTACACCCGTTATTTCTAGTCCTATTATATTGAGATATTTCGAAAAAGCTATCTCTATCTACGTTATCGAACCCATTCATAATTTTTGAGAACCTGGATTAGATCACCCCTTAGCCTTATAGTCTCGAGTGTAGTCAATTTTAACTCCTTAAGCCTATCCTCGTACGACTTTGACCGAAGCGACGGAATCATCCTAGTTGCTTGTCTTTGAACTCTTTCGAGTTTGTCTATATCTTTTCGCATATGCGGATTCCAAAATTGGATTGCGTACTCCAAATGGGGTCCAACTAATGATTTATAAAGAGGAACTATAATATCTTGCGATTTGTACTCAAAATTCCGAGCTATAAAACCTAACACTTTGTTCGCTTTATTGACCGCTGCTGTACTTTGTTTCGCTACTTTTAAATCACCAGTGACTATAACTCCAAAATCTTTTTCCTGCTCTACGCTTATCAGCTCTTTCCCTGACATACTATATGCAAAATTACCGTTACGCGAACCTATATGTAAAATTTTGCATTTATCGACGTTAAATCTCATTTGCCATGTTACTGACCAATCAACGATTTTATTCAGATCCTGCCGGATTTTACCTCTATCTTCGTCATTAATTGCCCTACCACCCAGCTTCGTGGAATCCGCAAACTTTGAAACGTAACACCTATCTCTAAGAAAGGCGATAAAGGTGCAGCGGGAAATTATAGGCCAATCAGTTTAACGTCTGTTGTAGGTAAGCTACTGGAATCAATAATTAGGGATCGTATAGTCGAACACTTAGAATTGCATAACTTAGTTAGAAATACGCAGCACAGTTTTAGGCGAAACAAATCTTGCTTAACTAATCTTTTAGAATTTTTTCAAAGCGTGGTTGACGTTTACGATAGTCATCGGGCGGTTGATGTAATGTATTTAGATTTTCAAAAAGCGTTCGACACCGTACCGCACAAAAGACTCATTGAAAAAAAACTAAAGCTCATGGAATCAGGGGTGTAGTAATAAATTGGATAGAAGAGTGGTTGCGAGGTAGTAAACAGGGGTGGTCGTTGATCGAGCGGAGTCGTGTTGGGCTAATGTAGCGAGTGGCGTTCCTCAGGATTCTTTATTGGGCCCCTTGCTTTTTCTTATATAATTATATTAACGATTTAGATGTCGGCCTAGTCAGTACAGTTTCAAAGTTTGCGGATGACACGAAGCTGGGTGGTAGGGCGATTAATGACGAAGATAGAGGTAAAATCCAGGAAGATCTGAATAAAATCGTTGATTGGTCAGTAACATGGCAAATGAGATTTAACGTCGATAAGTGCAAAGTTTTACATATAGGTTCGCGTAGCGGTAATTTGGGGTATAGTATGTCAGGGAAGGAGTTAGCAAGTGTAGAGCAGGAAAAAGATTTAGGAGTTATAGTCACTGGTGATTTAAAAGTAGCGAAACAAAGTACAGCAGCGGTCAATAAAGCGAACAAAGTGTTAGGTTTTATAGCTCGGAATTTTGAGTACAAATCGCAAGATATTATAGTTCCTCTTTATAAATCATTAGTTAGATCTCATTTGGAGTACGCAATCCAATTTTGGAATCCGCATATGCGAAAAGATACTGTATAGACAAAGTCGAAAGAGTTCAAAGACGAGCAATTAAGATGATTCCGTCGCTTAGGTCGAAGTCGTACGAGGATAGGCTTAAGGAGTTAAAATTGACTACACTCGAGACTAGGAGGGTAAGGGGTGATCTAATCTAGGTTTTCAAAATTATGAATGGGTTCGATAACGTAGATAGAGATATTTCGAAAAAGCTATCTCAATATAATAGGACTAGAAACAACGGGTGTAAGTTGACAAGTAGAAGGTTCGAGACAGCAGTTGCCAAAAAACATTTTTACGCATAGAATAGTAAATAGGTGGAATAGTTTGCCGGTAGAAGTAATTAGTAGCACGTCTATAAACATGTTTAAAAATCGATTAGACGCATATTTTGATAGATTGGGTATAGTTTAAGGTAGTAAAATTAAGGCTTTGTTGTTCGGAACCCACGTAAAATTGTAGGTCCCCTCCGCCACCACGGAGGACATGCACAATACACGATTACGAACACAGTTAGGTAGATCAGCCATGAGTGAGTCTTAGGGTCTTTGTTGGTCTGAAACATTATAACATTATATATATATATATATATATATATATATATATATATATATATATATATATAGGGTGAACCAAATGTAGGTGGACAGTAAATGATAACGTTTATTTTGAGAATACATATTTAATTTTTTTGTATACTATAATACAAAATAAAATTTAAATAAATTTAGTTATAATATTTAATATAATATAACACAAACACCATAGTTATAATGAACACCATAGTTATAATATAATATAACACAAACCGTATTCAACCTACTGTCCACCTACTTTTGGTTCACCGTGTATATATATATATATATATATCGTAACGAGATACATTTTTGCCAATGTATCGAGTATCGTATCGCGTTTTTTTGGCCCCGATACACCACCTTATATATATATATATATATATATATATATATATATTATATATATATATATATAGGGGTGTCCCATAAGTCCGGCATCATAGGAGAAATTCATATTTTTCTATTTCTACAAACCATAATTTATATTTTTCTTATGCTCGGGATGCCAATTTTCCGTCCACCATTCTGTTCAGTGACGAGGCTGTTTTTTATGGAAATGGTGAGGTAAATCGACAGAACACCAGCTACTGGTCTCAAAACAACCCTCACTGGTATACCTCTTCAAAGGAACAAGGTGCATCTCGGATGATGGTATGGTGTGGCATTTGGAAGGATCGCATCATAGGCCCCCTCCTTTTCGATGAACATGTCACTGGAGGCACCTACCTACGTATGCTCAAGGAAGAAGCATTTCCCAGTGTCTTGAACGAAGAAGGAAATTTCCCAACATGATTCCAGCAAGACGTCGCTCCTGCACATTACAGCACCCAAATAAGGGAATACCCGTACCAACAATTCCCTGATCATTGGATAGGACGTCGAGGGCCTGTGGAATGGCCAGCTAGAAGCCCGGATCTCACGCCACTAGATTTTTATTCCTGGGGCCACTTGAAAGCGCTGGTATACGCAGAGAAAATTAGGAGTGTTGAACATTTGCGGCAGCGCATTATTGGGGCATGTAACACCATTACTCCTGACATCATTCACCGTGTGCTTGCTGACTGGGTATCACGTCTGAATTTGTGTATTGAAAACAATGGTGGACATATTGAGCACGTTCCGTAAATAAAAGCTTTTGTTTTGCCTTTTTTTGATTATTTTTCCTATGATGCTGGACTTATGGGACACCCTGTATATATATAAAACATTCAGTGGCGCAAAAAACAGCGGCTGATTTTGCATTGCTTGTATTGTTGCAGTGAAACGAAATATGTAAATGCAATTTTGACAACTGAATAAATAATATAATTGGGTTCAAATTAATACACTATTTTTTACAAATATTCACCAGAAAATGAGAGATATTCAACATTTTTTTAAAGTGCGTGAAAAAAAGTGTTTCCTTTCGCTACAGACTTCATTTCTTGAGAGGAAGGTGTTGCTGGCTTGGCTTCCAATTAAATTTGTGTGTGGAAGGCTGTTATTGGGAGGGGCAGGGATCACTAGACCTATCATCAGTCTTAACAGCAGCTTATGGCTTCTTGTGCCACTGGGAATTTGCAGTTTGGATTGAACGTTGACTTAGCTGCGTTCAGCATCGTACTATGCGATAACTGAAGGAAAGAATATTTAATTCTAGTTAACCCTTTCTCGCCGGTATCCAATTTTAATTGTGCGTCCTCGAGTTCTTGAATGGAGACGTACCGCTTACGTCCTCGGCGCCAAAGGGTTAATTCTATGGTAGGTATACACTGTGTCCTGCATGTTACCCCAAAACGAATAACCAACAAAATTTAAATCTGGGTTGTTGACTGGCCTGAGATAATGTTCGAAGAAGTCTAGGATTGAACTTTGTATGTACGTAGGTTAGAAAGTATTTTGGCCAAGTTAATTTTCAAATCTTTCCCAGACAGAAAACCGACCTTCACCGGAACGACTCTAAATGGTGCTACTGTAGTATGCGGTCTACCTACGATTGGTTAAGTTTAATCATGATATTTTCGTTAAAACTAACGAAAATATCATGACTAAACCTAACCAATCGTCAAGGGCGATTGACAACTAATTGTAAACAAACAATTAGTAAACAAGATAAGAAGTTATAATTAAAAGGTAGACCGCCGAATCGTAGGTAGACCGCATACTACAGTAGCACCCTCTAAATTTACAGTTACACTACAAAATTGATCAAAATCAGTAATTTAAAAACTGTAATCAATAAAGGTCAAAGAATCTGTTAATATTATGTCTTTAGATAATGAAATTGTCTTAAAAACTATTACTAGCCATATACACATTTATTATCAACGAAATCTAAACTAAAAATGGTCTGATGTCGGCAATACATCTTCAGCTGAGGAAGGTCTTGAATTTCCAAATTTTATCCGAAAATTATTTTTAAGTTCAAATTCTTTATTGCTCGAAAGATAATAGAGAGAGAATAAAAGTACAATTTTTTCTCAGTAAGGACACAGTATTACATCTAAAGCATTACATCTAAAATATTACATCTAAAGTATTACATCTAAAGAATTGTAAATGAGAAGCTTAGTCGATCTCACTTTAAATTAACGAGTCACTGGCAAAGGATCTGTGGCCATGCGTGGCCTATTTAAGTGAATCAATTTACATTAGTTTCACTTTCCCACGATTCGTTCATGAACACGCAAGCACATGCGTAATAGCCATGCCACCAACCAACCAGCATTTATCAAAAACCGAGCTTTTTCATTATTCAAAATCTTTCAACTACAGTGTATTATTATACATTACCTTATCTAGACTTTTTAGTGACCAAAAATATAGAATTACTTTCGGGATGAATGATACGATATCGTATTTTGTGTTTTATTAAAAAGTAAATTAACAGCAAACAGATCAACAATTGAAATTGTACATTAATACAAACATGATTTTATATTTAATAATACAAGACTGAGGAGTTATATACTGTAAACGAAGGTCAACCGGCCTACTGAGAGGAATGACTGTATACAAAAAGTCTTATAGGCTCATTTGCGCGAGTAGGATATTTAATGAGAGGCATTGAGTGAGTGACTGACGAAGCTAGGTGGAAAACTCTTGAGCGAAGGCGAATGCTTTATGAGCTCCTGGTTGTCTTGGTTGCTTTGGTTGCCTTGGTTCCTTTACATCAGACCTACTTCTAAGATGTTAACTTGGTGGGAAGATGCCCGCGTACTAAAGATTTCACTCGATTACTAAAATAAAATAAGAGCATTTCGCTCAAATTATGTTTATTTTTAAGTCCTTGAAATGCCTACCTAATTACTAAAAAATGATCTGGTTAGGGGTCTCGTGTAGACATTTTCCCATAGATATTTATGGCTATAGATGATAAGAGATATGTATAGGTAAGGTGACCAGACGTAGTGATTTGGTCAGTACAGTACTGATTTTCAGACAGAAAACAATGTACTGACTGATTTTTTTGGTTTGTACTGTTTTTCTCCTGTCATACTAACGATTTCGTTTTTCTGAAGTTATCGATAATAACTACACATTCATAGAAAATGAAAGCTTTGTTTTAATGCCAATAGGTGGCGGTTGCGCGCATTGTTTTTGTTTAGATAAAGTCGGTGCCACTGTGATTGAGAGTGACAGGTACGTTTTGCTTGTCTTCAATTTTTATTACTCAAATATTAATGTGACTCTGTTAATGTAATTCTGTATAAATGCATCAACATATACATATAATTTGATTTGATTTATTTGTAATCAAATACAAAAAAAACTATTTTAACTCACCCAATAAAATTGTCTTAGAAGTAGGCCTGCTTTACACGGTTTTAACAGTTGGTTTTCTCACTCTTTTAAATGGTTTTCCAAATAGGTGTTCTTCGTGGTTTTTATGGAGCTTGTTTTTACGATTTCGTAGAAATGTTGTATGGCGACTGAAGATCTGTTTCCGAGCGTCAGGAAACGAGCTGGTCTTTGATATCCAAAAGGCGTCGGTTTGGGGTCAACCTCTTTTATCCGCAGGAAGTAGGAACCTTTTTCGTCATTACTCCGACGTAAACGAGGATTTGCCGGTCTTCAGAGAGCCGTGACGAATTGAACTGTTGGATTTGTTTGCGTAAACTGTCTCTAAGGGTCATCTTGACCTCATTAGGATAGCCTGTTATGGTTTGTGCCTTGGCCACTTGCGACGCTCTTGGAAAATGAAGTACCGTAACAAATTTCCGAAGCATTGCCATAAACCTTAGTTCCACATTGACCCGTTTATGACTTTGCCTATAATCTATATATTATTGACACCAAAAACTAACTTAAATTAACCCAACTTATTTTCACCGGCAATAAATGTCGATTTATTGCGGGTCGATCGGATGGCGTTACTCCAGAACCTTCAAGATGTTAAAATCAGTGAAGCGTTACATATTTAAAAGAATTTACCCAACTTTTAAAAGAGAATTTATCGGCAATCCTTCTAAATGTGATAATACCAGAGGTTTTAAGTCCTTGAAGACCAAAGGTTTTAAGTCTTTCTTTCTTTAATAATTTCGCAAATGTTTAGACTCCATTTTAAACTTGGATTTGCTCTCAACACATCCTTTCTGCTAATATGTAAATTTAATTCAATTCGTAGCCATTTTCTCTATTTTTAACTTTTACTTAACTTTAGTCACATTAGTCATTAGTTAGAATTCCTCAATTCACTAGGGGGTTTTGCATCGATATTTTAGCTTTCCGAAGATGAGGGAGCATCGTGGATCTTCGAAAACGCCAGGAAATGAGTTTTGTCCAGCTATATATATATATTAGGGTGTTTCACTCGTACAGAGGAAAATATCAAAGGTCAATATTTTTCTCCACTTTACTTGTTTTTATTCCTTTTCATGTAAGAAAGATGTGCACCAATTTTGAAAACGATTAAGTGATATTTAGGGGTTGCACACATTTGAACCTTTTATAATAAACAATTTTCTTCAGTGTTACGAAAAATTCTCCCTTGGAACCACGGAAAATGAAAAACTCTAATACTAAAATTGGAAAATTCAAATCAATACACATTACACAATACAATACAATTTAATAACACAAAATTTTCTTCAGTGTTACAAAAAATTCAACCTTGGAAGCACGGAAAATAAAAGACTAGTATTAAAATCAGAGAATCAGAATCAATTTTTGAATTGGTACAAAGACGTTCCCGCCTTGGTTCTTTTCGGCACCTCCTTTCGATGATGTTCAACAATCCGCAACAAGAATTGTTTTTGCTTCTCGTCCTTGACTGATTCATTGAATTGCTTGATTAATGCAATTCCCCTCTCCACTGTGTCGTTTACGACTTCCAGCGCGTTGACTGACACTCTCAAGCCGTCATTTTAGGTGTACTCCTCTATGTTGTCGACATCCCCGACGCCGAGGTTGTCTAAGAATGTCTTCGTCCTTTGAGTGACGAAGTTGCTCAGATCCTTGCCTTCAAAAGTCAGGTTTTTCCACTCGAGTCGTTTGAGTTCCTTCCTCGACCAGGTTTGTTCAAGGCCTGGAACATCATTTCTTTCTCATTTGGCGATATCCGTTCATCAAGGAAAGCCAAGCCGACTAGAGTCTCCGAGAGATACCATAGATGCCTTTTGGCAACTCTCAAGGCAGCCTGGCCCAGGTCCTTGTTCGGATATGAAATCAACAGTTGAATCATGTCTAGGTCATTTTTCGGGCCCACCTACTGACCACTGCCTCGTGCCAGAACCGGACATAAATGAAACACGTAAAAAGGGCCACGTCGTGCAATCCCTTCACCTTACGGTCGGTGAGTTCCAGTTGCTCCCGGAACAAAACCATTTTCAGCACATAGATAGCTTTCTCCATCCACCTGGCTTGATGATGGGCTCCTGGAGTCCTAAAGGAGAACTCAGCTCCACCCCAGCCTCCAAGGAAAAGGAGCGACAGCTTGAGGAGTTCCTCATAATCTTCTCTCGGGTGACATGAACTTTCAATGACTCCACGAAGATAACTCACCATCCTGATTCGTTCATCTTCCAAGTACCTAGTGGCTGGCTCTTCTTTATCGATCATTGTTTTGAAACAATTTTTGTTAATAAAGTCCCAACGCTGCTGAAATCGTCGAAACAACAGGATTTCAGGACCACTTGTTGGCCCCAGGGACTTATGAAAGACCTCTTTCAAAATGAGCTCATGAATGTGGTGACGGCAAGGCAACCACAAGAGCGACCGACCAAGGAATTGTTCAATGCTCATACATGCCCCTTGCAGAAGTCTGGTATTGGACGCCGTAGTGTCAAACGAGAGGCCAATGATGCGGTCCTGAATTCCAAATCGTTGCAGCTCCTGGATGACGGCTCGAGCCATTTGTTCACCAGTACCATCCTGGGCAACAGGCACTCCAAGAAGATGCTCGAACTCCTTCCCTGTTACCACAACAGCTACTCTGTCTTCCAAGCTTCTAGAGCTTCCGTCAGCAGCTTGGGGTAGTAGCTTGTTGTCCCAGTGCAGAACTAAGAGAGGTGGATCTTTGAAGATCGACTCCTCAAGTTGTTTGGCCATTTTCTCTCGATACTTGGCACGTGCTCGATGAACAGTTGATGGCGAAATAATAATCTGCGATACATCTTGTCCGAGATTTTTTAGCAGTTGCAATGAAGGAAGTGCTTGCTTGTCGAATAGAGAGTTGTTCTCTATCCCAAGTAGCCACGAGTGTTGGATCAAGTGTGTTCTTGGAACGATGAGGTAACTTAGAGGCCAAATGAGCAGCAAAATCTTCATCTTCATCATCATCTGTTGTCGCCCTTGAGCGAGAGGATGTCCTATCCAGCTTCATTTTCTCGGAGATCTTTTCAGCTTCTTCAGTATGCTTTCGTTTTCGAAGTTCAAGTTTTTAAGCTGCTGCTTCTTTCCGTTTGACAGCCATGGTGTGTTTCCTATCCACCCCAGCCACTGAAGAACTCATTCTGTCCTCTCTCTGGGAGGACAAGAAAACCTTGTCCTCCTCCGAAACTGAACTCATGCTCATCACACCTTGACAAGCGATGTCGAAAAGGTCAGCAAGGTCTCCCTTCCACACCTGACGCTTCATAATGGCTTTGTCCGTCTCTCTCGACTTCTTCAACTTTTGGTACTCTTTGTACAGCTTTAGTATAGCAGCTCTAATGTTCTCCTCTCTCTTCACGGGGATATTCGCCTTCTTCCAAACTTCTTGAAGCTTGATACTCGTAGACTTGATGGCAAGGGGGATTGTTTCCTTCAGCTCTAAGTGATGGTACATAAAGCAGAGGAGGACTTGCTCCCGGGATGGCAATCTTGCTCCAAGAGCTCTTCGACTGGAATCTTTTCAATTAGCCAGATCATCTTTCTTTCCATTTTCAACACTTTTTGCACCTGTGAAAGAAAAGAAAACATTACAATATGTTGGAAGTTGGAACGTTCTCGAGATTTGGTCACAAAGGGCTAAGGTATCAGAGGTGACATAAGTGTGCAACCTCTAAATGGTGTTCAATTTGCTTCAAATTTGAAATTTGATACATATGCTTTACAGATCATAAGGTGTACGGGGAAGAGCAAAGTGTAGTGAAATTCACAACTTGATAAAAGTGGAATACCCTAATATATATATATATATATATATATATATATATATATACTGCATATAGAGTGCCCATAAGTCCCAATCGGTTATAATTAAAGTGAAAATCCATCTAGCGGACCTCACACTGACGTAATCGATTACTAAAGAAAGAATATTTGTCGAGATGGTTATATTTTGCTTTGAATATTCGGATCACCTGAAGCTCAGGGCCCCCAGCCTTCGTTAGTTAGCCTTATAAGGCTAACTAACGAAAATATCACGACTTAACCTAACCAATCGTTAGGTCAACTGTGTACGCCTTTGACGATTGGTTAGGTTAAGTCGTGATATTTTCGTTAGTTAACCTTATAAGGCTTACTAATGAAGGCTGAGGGCCTTAAAATAAAAATAAAATTAAAATAAAAAATTCTATTAAATCATTACACTTTTGCTGTTTGGCATCAATGAAGTTACCTCAAATATTTGTTTCACATTTTTTCTTAATTTAAAATATTTTAAATAATTTATTTAAAATAATTAAAATAATAATATTTAAATTACTGAGTAAATAGTATTTCCACAAATACAGTAGAGTTAAACAGGATCACCTGAAGATCAGGGCCCCCAGCCTTCTTTAGTTAGCTTTATAAGGCTAACTAACGAAAATATCACGACCTAACCTAACCAATCGTCAAGGGGGTACAATTGACCGAACGATTGGTTAGGATAGGTCGTGATATTTTCGTTAGTTAGCCTTATAAGGCTAACTAAAGAAGGCTGGGGGCCCTGATCTTCAGGTGATCCGTTAAACATCAGCTAGACAAGGTCTTAAATACATGTTATAATTAATAATAATAATTAAGTAATTAAACTTAAATATACAATTAATAATTAATATAACCTCGATGAGTCTGGCTATTACAATAAAGCGTTTATAATATATACAGGGTGGTGCACAAAATTTTGACCATTTCAAATCGTTAACTTTTTTTTTTTTTTTTACACAGAATTTGACACCAAATTCATTAAAAGTTAAAACTAGTTTGAAACTGTGTTTTGTGTGTTTTCGAGCTCGTTCAATGAATCAACGAATTTTGCAGGCCAAAGCTCGCAGTGCATCGTTGCAATATCTACACTAACACGTTTTGGACGACTCTTTGTTCTTCATTTGGGTGCGCCACTTTAATAACTCTGATAAACAGTGTTAAAGCGATGATAAGACACCGGGTTGCACTTTTTAATGGTCTAAATTTTTGTACGCCACCCCGTATATAATTTTTATAAATTTATATACTTGTATAAATTATGTAAAAAGGAAACCTTTTTCTTTTTTCTTTTGCACATATTTGGAGGTCTGAAAGAAGTGGGGGTTTTTGTTTTCTTAATTTACCTCGAACGATAATTTTTGGTAATTTTTCAGTGTCTGAATATAATAAGTGAAAAAAATTACTTGTTTACGTTCTAATTTTGGAAATTGGACGATCAGTATATATATCGGCTACAACTCAGAATGGTCCCCTGAGAAACTTTTATGTAGCACACAGACCGTGCATGGAACAAGGAACTCTTCTGGGAAAATTAAATCCACTGTAGTTCAAATAAGTAATGGTAAATGACAAATACTAAAGTTTTTCTTTCTTCTGATGAAAGCCGAACGTGGGCAATGGGTGTGTAACATAAAAGTTTCTCAGGGGACCATTCTGAATTGTAGCACATTAAAGGGACGTGTTAAATGCTTTGAAAAGTGGACGCTCAAATTTTCCGGTTGAGGTTTAAGTTTTTTATTTTGGGATAAAAATACAATAGTTAACTTCCCTTTTTCCATGATGTATTCAATCCGACGTAAATGTAACTAGTTCCTCGCGTATATTAAGGTTCTGAATGTAGTTGTCTAGATTAGCGTTAAATCCTAGACCCTGTCCCAAAGTTGGGTTCCAATCTGCGAAGCATATAGCTGGTGAGGGAAGTTATATTTTGGGGCCTTTTTGTTAGTGACCCGTTGCTCACGTTGGGCTCCCATCATGAAAAAGAAAAACTATAGTATTTGTCATTTACCATTACTTATTCGGACTATAGTGAATTTAATTTCCCCAGAAGAGTTCCTTGTTCCATGCACGGTCTGTGTGTAACATATATATATATATATATAAAAAAATATATATATAATATATATATATATATATATATATATATATATATATATATATATATATATACACAGGGTGTTTGAAAACTTTCTGTACAAATTGTAATGGGGGATAGACAACACCAAGACAAACCCTTCTCGTCTATAAGTGTATGTCCGCTGACGTCACCATTCGGCGCGAGAGGGCGCCGCTGCAATTGGCTAAAAGGTGAAGTGGGCTAGGCTCGCGCTTGCCGCGGGCATTCTTAAATCGGACGTAGTACGCGTAACATGGAGCGCTTCACGACTGCTGAGATGGCTGACATGCATATGGTGTATGGGGCTGCCAATGGAAACGGAAGAGCTGCTGTGAGGTTGTACCGACAGCGCTTCCCAAACAGACGTGTGCAAAACCACCAAACGTTTGCGCATTTGCATCGGCGACTGCGAGAAACTGGAACATTCCATGCAAACATGCATGACACTGGTCGGGAGAGAAACGTGCGCACTCCTGACATGGAAGAAGAAATCCTACGGCGATTTGAGGACAATCCAAGCGCAAGCACGCGAGGTGTTGCACGTATCCTCGGTGTGAACCACGACATGGTCTGGAGAGTGTTGCACGAGCAGCAACTTGCCATGGACGATACCCGCCCAAACATTGACGGCGAACCGTTCTTGATGAGCATGCACCCGTGTAGCATGTGGATTTGCGTGCGCCCACACGTGAGAATTGTGCATGTTAAACACACCCTCACGTGTGAAACAGGCCTCGTCTGAGAACAGCACATAAGCCGGAAAATTAGGCTGCACCGCTGTCTGCTGCAGAAACCAGCGTGCGAATTCCACACGAAGAGGGTAATCCCGAGGTTGTAATGCCTGGACTCTCTGACGATGAAACGGATGTAACTGCTGCTCGTGCAACACTCTCCAGACCAGGTCGTGGTTCACACCGAGGATACGTGCAACACCTCGCGTGCTTGCGCTTGGATTGTCCTCAAATCGCCGTAGGATTTCTTCTTCCATGTCAGGAGTGCGCACGTTTCTCTCCCGACCAGTGCCATGCATGTTTGCATGGAATGTTCCAGTTTCTCGCAGTCGCCGATGCAAATGCGCAAACGTTTGGTGGTTTGGCACACGTCTGTTTGGGAAGCGCTGTCGGTACAACCTCACAGCAGCTCTTCCGTTTCCATTGGCAGCCCCATACACCATATGCATGTCAGCCATCTCAGCAGTCGTGAAGCGCTCCATGTTACGCGTACTACGTCCGATTTAAGAATGCCCGCGGCAAGCGCGAGTCTAGCCCACTTCACCTTTTAGCCAATTGCAGCGGCGCCCTCTCGCGCCGAATGGTGACGTCAGCAGACATACACTTATAGACGAAAAGGGTTTGTCTTGGTGTTGCCTATCCCCCATTACAATTTGTACAGAAAGTTTTCAAACACCCTGTATATATATATATATATATATATATATATATATATATATATATATATATATATATACGAGGCGAGTCCAAAAGTACGCGGAAAAATGTTCCTGTGCAAACACGTTTTTTTTCAAAACAAAACGAGATTAATCATGTCTTCGGAAGTTGATGATGATATCTGACAGGTTATTTCATTAATTCACTTGTCATTGTGTATTGAGGGTGCCTTTAAAAAGAGCGTCATTTTTCACCCCATGGAAACCAGCGATTTTGAGTTGAGGGCCATCATCAAATTCTTGTTTAAACTCGAGTGGACAGCTTCGCAAATCAGTGAAGCTTTGCAAAGGGTTTATGGAGATGCTGCCCCAAAGAAAACAGCAGTTTATAAATGGATTAACCGTTTTCGAAATGGTAGAGAAGACCTGCAAGATGATCCAAGGGAGGGAAGACCGTCAACCTCGACAAATGAAGAAATGGTAGCCAAAGTGCAGAAATTCGTGGAAGAAGATCGTAGAGTTACAACTGATCAGGTAGCTACTGCAATGGGCATCTCACATGGCTCGGCATCTTCGATTTTAAGCGAACATCTCGGCCTCAGCAAGCTTTCGGCGCGATGGGTCCCAAAAGCGTTGCGCCCAGACCAGCTGGTTCAAAGAGCTGATCTTTCGATGGCTTCTTTAAACAAGATCGAAGCTAACGAAGACGAATTTATGGATCGACTCATAACCGGCGATGAGACGTGGATCTACCAATACGATCCTGAAAGTAAGGTACAGTCCAAGCAGTGGCTTCCCCGCGGATCTTCTGGACCAGTCAAATTCAAATCGGAGAGGTCGGCGCAAAAGGTGATGGCCACAGTTTTTTGGGACTCGAAAGGGGTGATTTTGGTAGACTATCTTGAAGGACAAAGGACTATCACGGGAGCATACTACGTAGGAGTTTTAACAAAATTGAAAGAAGCATTGGTGAAAAACGACCTGGAAAGTTGCACCGAGGGGTCCTTTTTCATCACGACAACGCTCCAGCGCATTCTTCGAAGGTTGTCAGGGCTGTCCTACGAGAATTTCGATGGGAAATCTTACCACATCCACCCTACAGCCCTGATCTCGCCCCATCTGACTTCTTTTTGTTCCCAAAACTGAAAACCATCTCAAAGGAGCCCGATTTAGAAGTATGGACGAAGCAAAAATAGCCGTTTCAGATTGGTTCAAAACGAGAGGTGAAGGGTTCTTCAGGGAGGGGTTAAATGGATGGAAACACCGCCTTCAAAAGTGCATGAACTTAGAGGGGAACTATGTTGAAAAATAATTGCTTTACGTTCATGTGTTTTCGCTTAATAAAGGATTCTTTGTTTTTTTCCGCGTACTTTTTGACTCCCCTTGTATATATATATATATATATATATATATATATATATATATATATATATATATTAGGGTATGTGTATAAAGTAACGCAAGTGAAGAGAGAAATCCGATTTGAACTGGTTTAAACACTGGTTTTCAACACCTCTTGTAAACCTTGCCATCGAATATACAGTTATTACAAAGTGCATGTAATAAATATTACTTGTCCATGTTCACTCGCATTAATATAATCCAAATTAGATTTTTCTCTCTCTCTCTACTTGCGTTACTTTACACACACACCGGGTGTATATAAAGTGGATTCCGGTTAATGGGACCACATCGGGAAAATGCAATTTGGTCCCATTAAGCGGCTGGTCCCATTAAACGATGTTCCCTGAAATGGACAATAAACAACAAATTAAAGCAAAATCTCTTTATTAAACCACATGAAATTGTTTAAAACCTTACAGAAATATAAAATAATAGGTATGTATTTATTTAGGCATAATTAAGTACATATTTATCCAAGGTTGATTGCTGTGTTGATTCGATAGACTTCAAATAAACAATCGTAGCACTGGTCAAGAGCAGACATGCGACTCTTTTCGTTGCCTTCCTACATAAAGTAGCGCCGTAAGTCTTCAATGCATTTTCTTGCATCCTTGTGTTTCACCCGCTCAGGCTCAGATGTGTCATCTTCGTCACTATTCAGTTCTTCTGAACATTTGCCACGCTTTGCTGCAATTTGGTCAACAATGTCTTCATAACCATCATCGCAGCATTGCAAATTTTCGTCAACACCGAGAAACTCTTCTGCATTTGTAACTCGTTGCTCTGACTGCACAGAGCTATTTTCAATTGATGCTGTTTCAATCTCTGAATGTTTGAAGCCACAATGAGCAAAACAGTTCCGAATTGTATTAGATTCAATTTTGCGCCAGCTATCTGCGACAAACTGTATTGCTTGCAAAATTGTCACCTTTGAACTAACCTCCTTTGCTGTTGAGGATGATAAGAGATTTTCTTCGATGGCCTCAAGTGTGTAGTTCACCAGTTTGCTCCGATATGCTGTCTTCAAATTCTTAATGATACCCATGTCCAATGGTTGCATTAATGATGTAGTGTTAGGGGGCAAGAATTCTAGCTGAATGTTGTTCAGGCAAGCTAACTTAGGGTGTGCTGCACAGTTGTCAAGAAGCAAAAGAACTTTTCTTGAGCTCTGTTGTAGTTCGGCATTCCAATTCTTTAGCCATTTTGCAAAAATTTCAGACGTCATCCATGCATTTGTATTAGCGTGGTAGATGACTGGTAAACCGTCCATTGTAAGTCCTTTGAAGCAACGAGGTTTTGCGCTTTCCCAATCACCAGAAGCTTCCGTTTATCAGATCCTGACATGTTTGTACAACACAGTACAGTTACGCGGTCCATAGCCTTTTTCGAACCCACCAAAGTTTCGTGTTTGTAGACCAAAGAACCATCTGGTGTGGCACGATAAAATAAGCCTGTTTCATCGGCGTTATAGATGTTATCAGAGGAAAACTGCTGAAGCAAGTTGGGTAATGTTGTTGATTTCCAAAGGTCAGCATTTACAACATCTGCACTGCCTTTCTCGCCATGTGCTTTCTTAAACTTAATCTCGTGTCAAGCTTTCCATCGTGATAACCAACCATCTGTCGCTTGAAAATCATTATGACTCAGCTTTTTAGCAAACTCCTCAGTTTTACTTTTCAGCATGGGACCACTAATACGTACACCCCGCCCTGTTACGATTGAGAACCACTCATTTAATGCCTCTTCAACATCGGGATCTTTTCCTTCTCTCTCTCTCTCTTTTGAGACGTTCCTGGTTGCCCTTGACGTGATGCCCATGCATGTCGTATCTCATTTTCTTGCTTTAATAAGCGTACAATTGTTGTCTTGGCGACTCCCTGTTTCTGCTAGTTGCCGTTGATTACGAGGTGGTTGGCTATCAATTTTATCGAGTAAACTAATTTTATCACCAAGTGTGAGATCTTTCCTTTTTGACATCTCAACTTTACAAAAGCAGCACTACGAATGACACATGTTATAATTCACGCTACCATTACACTACAATAGATGGCGCTGCTACTTTGGTTGGTTGGTTCTTAATCTTGTCACACTTGGTCCTAATAAGCGGCTGGTCCCATTAAACGGTGGTCCAATTAACCGGAATCCACTGTATATATATATATATATATATATATATATATATATATATATATATATATATATATATATTATATATAAATATAATGCAAACCCAGACGGAAAAAGGAAAAATGATTCCAAGGCAACTTGTATATGAAGTTTAAATTTACATAACTAAATTTTGTGAAAAGCAGTGTCACTTCTATATATATATATATATATATATATATATATATATATATATATATATATATATATATATGCCTCGGTTGTGCAGTGGTTGGCGTCGCTAACTACAAATCCATCAGCCTTGGGATCGAGACCCGGTGATGGCAGGCGGCGCGCAGCAAAATCCAGCTGTTCATCCTTCCACACAATAAAAAATTGGTTGTAGATAAATGCGTAGCCTAGTGGTTAAGACGCTGGGCTGCTGGTGCAGCGTGATTCGAATTTCACGTTAAACTGTAGGTCTAGGGTGGAGTGACAAGCTTAACCTTCGTCAGAATGAACAATTCTGGCAGAAGCAAAACCAAGGTTAACCAAGGTGTGCGTGTAATGTGTATATACAGTATATATATAATCGTATATATATCATAAATGGCCAAGTTGCTCCCACTTTTGTTTATTTTTTACCCAGTAGTTCCAACAGGTCATATTTGTTATATTTTCAAATTTGTAATCATTTATATTTGTGTTAAGGTAAGGGTTGGGGTAGGGGAAAGTTCTGTCAGAAAGCTTATAGAAATCGCTTTTTTACCATATATACCGATTTATTTTTTGAATTGGACACGCGTAAGGATTTTAATTAAAAAATTCGAAATCAAGTTAAGTCGTACTTATGTTACCTCAGGCTTTTACACATCCAGTGATTTGTTTTAGGTTAGGCCAGGTTAGGTTAACCTGAGTTCACCTAACCTAACCTCAAAAAAAATTCTCTAAGAAAATTTAATTTATTTACAAAATCGGAGTTAATTGGTAAAATACTTGGCTTGCTGTTGGCGCTACTTGGGGACGTAGGCATATATACAGGGTGGGCCAAAAAAACTATTACCCAACTTTTGAAAAAATATTGATCTTACTGCTGATGCCGTATGTTGTACCCATACTTTTACTCTTCCAAATGCTGGCTTTGAATCTAGATTCAACGCCCCAGGAGTAGAGGTACAGGCTCACAACTGGAGGGAAGTATCAGAATATGGTGCTCAATTGAAAGGCAGTCAAAGTCAGCAACTGATACTTTCAGATGACCGTCAGTTTCTCCATAAATAATGAATTTTCCTAATTTTTACACAAAATAATTAATTTATTTCCTTTCCACTTCAGACCATCATTCTGCTATAGTTGGTGAACAAGTTATAACAATGAAATACTCTTTGGAAGATGAACCATTGATATTGAACCTGCGTAAGGAGAAACACTCGGGTGTAAAGCGAATGAAGAAAGAGTTTCCAAATAAACGATGGACGATACCTGGACTTCGATATCTCATAAAGAAAATCGATATCACAGGGTCGACCAAACGAAAAGAAGGCAGTGGAGGTCAAAAACATCACGTACTGAAGAAAATATTGACACGGTTTCATCCATGATATGCAGTCAAGTAGAGAAATTTAAAAAACTACTGGTATTTCTCGCTCTAGTGTTCGTCGTATAGTAAAAGATGATCTGGGTCTTAAATGTTTTAAGAGTCGAAGTTCATAAACACACTGCATCAAATAAGCAAGCAAGAGTTGAAAAATGTCGTGCTCTGTTATGTCGATTCCCATACAGAGAAGTGTCGAAAATATGGTTCAGCGACGAGACCTTTACGGTTGCTTCAAAAATAAACACACAAAATGACCGAGTTTATGGAAGACAGGACAAAAAATTCTGTCAGTCTAGATCGACTTTGCAGGGAACATCCGCATTTTTCTCAAAAAGTCATAGTTTCCATCTTTATTTCAAAGTTAAGGAAGTCGAGATGGTTTTTGTTGATCAAAATGCCAAAATCACTGCTGCTTATTACCAAGAAAAAATCCTTGATGAGGTACTGCCGTCGATAAGGGAGAAGTCAAGGTTGCAAGCGTGCATTGATAATGGAGGAGGGCACATTCCGCATAATCTTGGACTCAATTAGGTAACTATATAGAAATAGAAAGTTTTTCTACCCGTCTGTATAACAGCAAATTACAAAATAATGGTTACAGTTAGCAAAAATCCAACTTCACCACGAGATAAACCATGAAATTCTATACAGGACACATATATTGATTGTGCAAATAACATTTGATAAAGGTAAAATTATATTGTTCAAAATCAGGGTAATAGTTTTTTTGGCCCACCCGGTATATACAGGGTGTCCATAAATGTTTACCCTGAAAACAGTATGCTCTCATGTTTTAATGACGAATCTTACATCCGTTTTCTTTTTACAGTTGATCTCGTACACGCATAGAGTTTCTGTGCTGGTGTGTTTCGTCTACCGCATTCGCCGCTAGGAGCGCTGTAGTAGCTGTTCAGTTAAGATGGCGTCTGTGACAGAGAAGGCACAATGTGTTGTGTGGCTTGCAGAAACAAAATCTCCTGTCAGTGTTCAAGGAAGGTTCAGAACAAAGTATGGAAAGAATCCACCTGATGTGAAGTTAATTAAGTCGTGGATGAAAAAATTCTTGGAAACGTGGAAAAGGGAAGGAGCAGTGGTAGACCATCAGTTTCCGATGGAACGGTGGAAAACATTCAAACTGCTTTCACACGGTCACAGGACAGGCAGCCAACTGTCATCTTCCAACAAGATGGGGCACCCCCTCATTGGGCGCATGTTGTTCGTGAAACTCTTGACGCAACATTTCCAAATCGATGGATTGGCAGGGACGGGCCAATCCCATGGCCCCCCAAGATCACCAGACATTACCCCGCTGGATTTCTTTCTCTCTGGGGTCATGTTAAAGATTTGGTTTATGCAACAGTTGTTCCAGATATCAGGACATTGCGAGAACGCATTACGGATGCAATTGCAACAGTTAAGCCACAAATGTTGGAAAATGTGTGGCGTGAGTGTGAATACCGTTTAGACATTTTACGTGCCACTAGGGGTGCACATGTGGAAGCTTATTAAGTTCATTAACTATGTATCAAAACTTTGTATGTTTATCTACTTATGATTAAAACTGTGTTTGAATACGAGTGTTTATTTAAAAGTTATAGCATGCTTTAATCAGGGTAATCATTTATGGACACCCTATATATACAGTATATATTGGCGTTCATAAGTATTCGTACAGAGAAATATTTCAATCATATTCGTCCTTATCTTTCGTACCATGCGTAGGATAGTTAGAAGTTTATCATTACGTTTGAAAAAATTAAATAAAAAAATTTGTTTAATTCCAACATACGAGGGTAATTCAATAAATATCCGCACTTTTTATGTTCACAATTTTATTTTCACATCTGATAGATTATAAACACATCACTTCTCAACATTGTCTCCCTGTTTCTCAATACATTTAGTCCAGCGATCTACAAGCTTCCTAATGCCATCACAAAAGAATGTTTTTGGCTGTGTGCGTAGCCAGTCACACACCACCGCCTTGAGGTCATCATCGCCTTGATATCGCTGACTTCTCAAAGCGTCTTTTACTGGTCCAAACAGGTAAAAATCCGAAGGTGCCAGATCTGGACTGTAGGCTGGATGGTCGAGAACTTCAAATTTAAGTTCTTGAAGGCATTTTCTAGTGTGCAGCGGTATGAGGGCGCGCATTGTCGTGTAACAGAATAACACCTTCTGACAATCTCCCTCTCCGTTTTGTGCGAATTGCTTGCTTTAACTCATTCCGAAGCATGTCAGAATACGAATAATGATAATGATAACCTTGAACATTATCTAGAGCGTGGAACTACAGTAACAAGTGCATCATATTCTGACATGCTTTGGAATGAGTTAACGCAAGCAATTCGCACAAAACGGAGAGGGAGATTGTCGAAAGGTGTTATTCTGTTACACGACAATGCGCGCCCTCATACCGCTGCACAGACTAGAAAATGCCTTCAAGAACTTAAATTTGAAGTTTTCGACCATCCAGCCTACAGTCCCAGACCTGACACCTTCGGATTTTTGCCTGTTTGAACCACTAAAAGACTCTCTGAGAGGTCAGCGATTCCAAGGCGAGGATAACCTGAAGGAGGCGGTGCATGACTGGCTACGCACACAGCCAAAAACAGTCTTTTGTGATGGCATTAGGAAACTTGTAGATGGCTGGACTAAGTGTATTGAGAAACGGAGAATATGTTGAGAAGTGATGTGTTTATAATCTATCAGATGTGAAAATAAAAAGTGCGGATACTTATTGAATTACCCTCGTATAATGTAAAAAAAAAATCAAAGAATTTGAAGGAAATTAAAAAAAAAAGTTCAAAATGAAAAGTTTTCGTACATTTACTTACAAAATTATTTAATACTTTGTGTCCCCATGTTTTCCTTGAATGACTTCAATGATTCGTTTCAGATATTTTTCTACAAGGTTTCGACTTCTCTCAGTAATAATTTTAGCCCATTCTTCTAAAGAAAATTGTTGCAATTCATTCAGATTCGAAGGATTTCTCTTGCGCACAGTTTTCTTCAAATGAAACCATAAATTCTCGATTAAATTGAGATGTGGTCTTTGACTGGTTCACTCCAGAAGCTTGAAATTCTTTTGTTGAAGCCATTTCATGATGCTCTTACTTTTTTGTTTGGATCATTAACTTGGTGCAATACCCAGTTGCGACCCACTCGCAACTTCCGCATTGAAGGCAATACATTTTCTTTTAAAATTTCCTGATATTTCTTCGAATTCAAGATTCCATTGATGACAAAAAGCTTTCCTGGACCACAAGCACTAAAGCACCCCAAGAAGCAAATTACCACCACCCTGTTTAACCGTAGGAAGGATGTTTTTTTTTTTTTTAACTCGAATGCAGTATTTGATTTTTGCTAAATATACCTTTGCT
Source organism: Bathynomus jamesi (assembly GCA_023014485.1). NCBI lineage: Eukaryota > Metazoa > Arthropoda > Malacostraca > Isopoda > Cirolanidae > Bathynomus > Bathynomus jamesi. Next base: position 123,906 of record JAJOZX010006790.1, on the reverse strand, counting down.
CGAATAATGTAATTTTGGTCTCGTATGTCCAGATAACTTTCTCCCATAATCCTAATCCATCATTTTGATGAGTCTTGACATACTTTAAATGAGCTCCTTTGTGCGCTTTTCATAGCAGGGGTTTTCTTTGTGCAAATCTTCCACGCAGACCAATCTTTCTCAATGTATGACGTACAAAAGAGGGATGGATATCGATCTTAGAGAGTCTTAATGTTCGGCAAATATCATGTGCAGTTAGTTACTCGTGGATTCGCAGCAGCCATTCTTTCAATCCGTCTAATTGTACGTTCTGAAATCTTGCAAGGTCGTTCACACCTTAGTAGAGTTTTGATTGTTCTAAAGCCTTTCCATTTCTTTACAATTGCAGCAACTGTCGTAAATAGGATTCGAAATTCTTCTCCTATCTTCCTATAACTCTTTCCAGACTCGTGTGCGGCAATAACAGATCTCTTAAGATCCGTAGGCAGCTTTTTACCACGACGACTCGCTGATTAATTATATTATTAATGACTCGTACAGTCATCCGTCTTCCATGAAGATTCACAGAGAAAATTCTGAGATTCCGAATTGCCAACAATCTCTAATCAATAAACAGCCAACTACTGATAAAGATTTTACAATCTTGAAACCTAAAGTAGAAAAGTAGACACAAAAAGTATGAAATAATTTTGTAAGTAAATGTACGAAAACTTTAGTAGTTTTACTTTTTATTTTCGTCATATTCTTTTGATATTTTACTTTATTTGTTAGAGTTAAAGTAATTTATTTATTATATATATATATATATATATATATATACAGGGTGGGCCGTAAGTTTCCATACATAGGAAAATTTAAATTATGGTCTTCACGTGCGTCGGTATTTGGATCAGCAGTTTCCGGATGCTTGGATTGGTCGGCGTGGTCCTGTGGAGTGGCCTCCCAGATCCCCAGATCTCACCCCCCTTGATTTCTATCTTTGGGGGCACTTGAAGGCCATGGTGTATCAGGAAAAGATACGAGACATAAATCATCTAAAGGAACGTATCACCAACGCCATTACAAGCATAACGTCAACTGTGCTAATGCGTGTTCATCAACAGTGGGGAACACGTATTGAAATGTGTTTTCAAAACAATGGCAACCATGTAGAGCATATTATATAAATAAAAATGGTTGTCCATAAAAAAATGTTTATTTTTCCTATGTATGGAAACTTACGGCCCACCCTGTATATATATATATATTATATATATAAAATGAGTTTCGAAATCAAAACTTTGTCGCACTTCCCATTTCTGAATTTAAAATGTGAAATATTGGATTTACATTGGAAAAGTCTTTCTCACATTTTATGACAATAATCTTCGTTCTGAATTTCCGAGTGTCCGTTACAGCCATTATGTTAAGAAGCCGAAATACTGCAGTGAAACAAAAAAAAAAGAGAGAGAGAGAGAATTATTAATATTTTTCAAAACTTAACTTATATATATATATATATATATATATAAATGTGTTTTTGTGTGCGCACGCGTATATGCATAAGCATCTGAGCATAAATGAACTCGTGTGTGATAATTCAGAGATTTAGTGAGGTAATGTTTTGTGAGGTAACAATTTTGGTACCTCGAAACATTAACAAATTTGTATAAAAATCTAGAAATAATTTTACTGTTGGAAGGTTAGGTTAGGTTACGCTACGCTTAGTTAGGCTATATTAGCAAGTACCTCGGTATTCAATGACTTAACAGAAACCTTACCACGGCCTTCTCGGTTCGATGACACTAAGGTTAGGTTAAATTTTCTTAATTAGCCTTTAAGATATATGAATTTACAAAAAAAGTATCTACCTCACTTATGCGGACTTGCGCGCGCGCGCGCACACACACGTGTTAAGATTTATATATTCCCTGAGATCGCTCTGCTTATAGAGATATTGCAAATGTTTATAACATACACAAATACATATGAATTAATTAATGACAGCCTTTAACAGAATGAAACTCAAAAAATGACGTCTTTATAACTCACGAAATTAAATATATGTTTAGTTTCAATCCTTTTTCAGGTATTAAAAGGCATCTCTGTGTAATAGCATTATATATTAGCAAAGGAAGGTGGTTATATATATATATATATATATATATATATATATATATATATTGTCACAGTTATATAATAAGGTCTTGGAAGCATAAAGGCGATATTTCCATTTATATTTTATTTAAGCCCTCCTCCGCACCAAAAAGAAAAAGAAAAAAAATCGTGGCGCCATCTAATGAGTATTTTTTGCATCTTAAATATTCTGTAATGACGGTAAAAAAGAGCGAAGTCTATTTTTTTGGGTGTATTTTAGTATAGTGTTATCAGAAATGTTAATTTTAAAGTATATGAATATAATTATTAAACGCATAAATTCTGTATGCAATACTTAGTTGGATTCGAACCTCGCTCAGCCTTTTTATCGGAAATCCATTTTGGTAGCCATCAAGCCACGAGGCTAAAGTCTTCGCAAGGTTTTTCACTTTGGCTGTTGATGTATTTTTTTTTACTGATATTGTATTTTTATTCATTTACGCATGCGCAATTGGATGCAAATACCCATGTTTGACACCGTGTATGCTTCAATGAATGTATGTATTGTGTGTGTGTATATATATCGGGCAGGTAAAAAAAAGTTATCCCCTTAGAGGTAAACTGTCATATTAAGAAAAGTAAGGGTACTAGAGCTCCCAAACTTCATAGATGCTTACCTTAGCATGTTGTTCGTCTTAATCTCTCTCTCTCTCTTATATTGGTACCAGGGATGTAAACTTTGGACTTCAGGGCTTCCCAAACACGACAATCTAGTGGTGAAAGATTGGGGCTACTAGCCGGCCACATAGTGGGCTCAATAAAATCCGGTGTTTCGTTCTCAAAGAATGTGACAGTTTGGCGTGCTTTGTGAGCAGGGGCTCCATCTTGTTGGAAAGTATATCTTTCACCACTAATTCGTCAAATATCAGTTAGATAGAGTGAAAGATATACGCGTACAGGATGTTTATAAAGTCCCTATCTATTTCAGTAAAAACGTAGCAAAAAGGGTAAAATTCAATAACAATATAATAGAAGGCATACATTTAATGAATACTTAAGCATATGATTCTACATGAGCACCATCAGTATCTCGACAGAGTTCGACTCTATCAGCAGCATTGCGGAACACATTTTGGAGTATGACAGGAGTTATTTTTGTAACTGTTGTTACGATACGAGCGCGTAAATGTCCCAGTTTCATTCAGATGGCATTTTAAACACCGTCGTCTTTCAACAAGATGAGGCACCTTGTCACTGCGCAAACATTGTTCGGGAGCACCTAAATGAACGACTTCCAAATCGGTGGATCGGACGTAGAGGCAACAGGCCCTGGGCGGTTCAATCTCCTGACCTAAGACCCTTGGATTTCTTTGCATGGGGCTTTATCAAATCAAACGTCTATCAAACGAGGGTTACAGATCTGCAAGATTTACGTGCTCGTATCGTAAGAGCAGTTACAAAAATAACCCCTGTCATGCTCTAAAATGTGTTCCGCAACGCTGCTGACAGATTCGAACTCTGTAGAGATACTGATGGTGCTCATGTAGAATCATATGCTTAAGTATTCATTAAATGTATGCCTTAGTAGTATGACCGCAAAATGGGAGTGCAATTGCAAATGCTGCATAAAGTTGCAAGAGTGCCACCCCCCTTTGGTGCCAACCCCCACCCCTTGTTGCAAGATTTCCAAGGCACCACATCCCCTTGTTGCAAGGCACCCCCGAAATGGGGGAGGGGGGAATGTTGCAAGAACAGCAAGGGGTTATGCAACTTGGAGGCGGAGTTATCCCCCAAGAGAAAGAGAGAGGAGAAGGAGAGAGAGAAAGGAGGTGTTCACCCGGCTACTGCCAGGCACATATGAGGACTTCAGCCGAGCGGCCGTTGTTTTATAGTTGCCAGTTTGCGTTTATTTATTTAATTAAAGCATATATTAAGGTTGAGTTGCCAGTTTGCGTTTATTTATTTAATTAAAGCATATATTAAGGCTTAATCAGCCAGTTGGCTTAGAAGGCTGAGTTGCCAGATTGCATTTATTTATTTAATTAAAGCATATATTCTGGCTTAATCCGCCAGTTGGCTTAGAAGGTTTCTTAGAAGGCATAAATAACCTGTATACAACCTCCGAACGAACTAAAAGCGTACATGCACTCACCCATTGTACGCCCATAAACCCCTATTACACACACACACACACGACACCCGGCGTGGCTGAGATAGCCAGGGTGATACACAACAACCCACCAACCACCATCACCACCGCCTTACTTACCAGCTCCTGATAACCGACAAGGTCTCTAAATACGGCCCAAAGCACACACAAATGCACGCCCCGACTATATGCCCATAAAGCCTCTATTATCACACACACACAAACTGATGCATGCAAAATGCAAAGCCCCAATAACAAAATATATACGAGTACAACCACCGCACAAAAAGCATCACCAATAATCGTATAGACTTTTAGGAGCTCGTCCCATCAACAGCACATGGTGAAATGAGGGCTACGACTTTTAGAAGCTCACCCCATCAACAGGAGATGAGGGCTACGAGTTTTTAGGAGCTCACCCCATTAACACCACCTGTCCGATATGAGGGCTACAACCAAGCGTCCAAACGATTGGTGGTGAAACCAACAACCACCTCCACCACCGCCTTACTCACCAACAACAACCCACCAAACACCTCCACCGCCTTACTCATCAACAGCAGCCCACCCTGTTTGTTGGTTCTGTCAATCCTTTGTCTTCTGATTTTATTCTTTGATTTAGTCTCTCATTATTTGTGATCCACTCTCTTAATTCAAAATTACCTTCTTTCATTATTTTATCTGCTTTTATGTAAACTTCATTTAATTCTGACTCTGTTTTGGTTGATCCTACAAGGTTATCTACATAGAAGTGATCTTTCAAGAACTGAAGTTAAATCATTTTCGTCATACAAATTTAAGTGATGTTTGATGGTTAAAGCCAGTAAACTAGGACTTGTCCCAAACAAAACCACATTAAATTTAAATGTTTTAAACCCTTTATTTAAGTCATATGGATCATTAAACCACAAGAATCTTAGTTGATCTTTGTCATAGTCATTTTTCAGATGAATTCTCAAAAAAGCTTTGCTTATATCACTTTGAACTGCATAGTCATCTAATCTAAATCTTAGAAGGATTTTTACAAGGTCTGAAATAAGATTAGGCCCCTCTATGAGACAGTCATTCAAGCTATGCTTATTGCCATCTTTAAGACTACAGTTATACACAACTCTAAGTTTTGTTGTGGGTGCATCCTTTCTATAGACTCCTGTATGAGTAAGATAATGGCAGTTGTCTTTTTAAAGGGGTGATCTTTAACTTCCTCAATGAAGCCTTTTTCCAACTCGTCCTTGAAAGCATCATCATACATTTTAATTTTATTGTAATTTTTTAATCTTTTCATCAAATTATAGAGATGACCTTTAGCTACCTTTAGATTATCATTTAATTTTGGACTATTGATCTTCCAAGGTAGTTCAATTGAATAATGGCCATTTTCATATCATTTAATTTTGGACTATTGATCTTCCAAGGTAGTTCAATTGAATAATGGCCATTTTCATACATGATGGTATTTTCAAAATTTTCAACCATTAATTGCTTTTCGTCTGTATGATCACCATCTTGCATCCCCAATGACTCTAATAGGCAGAGCTGTTGTACACCTTTATCTAATTCAAGTTGTAAACGCTATGAATCATACACAATTTTATATGGAAAAAAAACTAATGTGTCGCCCAGTAACGAGAAATTTGATTGATTAGGCGACAAAAAATTTCGGCTGGGGGACATTTATGTCGTTCCAGTTATAATAAAAAAAATGCTCTGTATCATTGTAAGTGGAGTGTTTTATGTGATGTAAAATGTTGTATGTAATTTGCTTTAGTCTTTCTGATCAACTAATGTATGTTTTTAAAAATTACAGATTCTGATGATGAACCGAGTTAATCTCGAAACGTAAAGCTATGATTAATAAACCAAACGATGTTGGGGGTTAAATATTTTAGTTTCCCATTGAACATGTTAACGTTTTCTGTATGGGTACGTATAAGGAAAAAAGTCATTTGACGGTTACTCTGTTAATTTAAATATTTCAGTAATTAACAAGATGCTTGAAGGAAACCTTTGCTTTGGTACAGGAAAATATCTAAGATGATGAAAAAATAAAAAGAGGACCTTATGGAGTATAAAAGTAGTAATAGCCTAGCGACTTTATCTGAATACAGACAGTTAGTATGGGCAATTTATCTAAAATTTGCACACCGGCCCTCGGTGTTGGCCGTTAATTGAAATATGGCCATTTGTGAGAAAAAGGTTGGACACTCCTGGTTTAAAGCAAGGAGTAGGCTGTAAAATGCCTAAATTTGGTGGTGATGCAAAAAGTATGGTCTAGTCAATCCAGTTACAGATATAGAACCTTCTTATAAAATAGAATAAAATAACCATGATCTATTTAAAAACAAAATTTGTTTTCAGAGACAGAGACATACACATCATTTAAATAGGGCACTCGCACTTGAAAAAGGTCATTTGCCAGAAATTGAAGAGGGGTGGTTCAGACGTGGTCGACCCATGCCCTAAAACCGGCTATGATACACACACACACACACACACACACACATATATATATATATATATATGTTAACCCCTCCGTCTATGGCCCTGGGGTGGTTCGGATCGACGGGGGTTCTGGTTAGGAGGCAAGCAACGGATATGTGACTTGAAGTGGTTTTCTTCTATGTTACTCTCCGAGTTCTTCTATAGTGACTCGGAGGACTCTGGTAGATTTGCAATCTAAATGCTGAAGGTTCCGGATTCTTCTTATAGCGTATCCGGAAAGTTTTCTAAGTTTTTCTGAAGAGAGCAAGGCTCGAAGGGGACAATAAAAAGTTTCTCCAATTGTAACTTTACTACTAAAAGATACAGGTAGTGCTCAGCCTCTGAATTAGCTTCTGAATTACAATGGAATAATTTTAATGGGTTTATATACCCAAAAACTGCTAACATTATTATTATTAAATGCTAAGAAGGCTGTATTATTTTTGCACAATATTTGAAAATAAGTAAATTTTTTAGCTGTGGTAAGGCTTGAACGAGTAAACAAAATATTTGAAGACGAAACCATATTTTTAACTTAAACCGCGACTTTTCAGATCTGATGTTATCATGATCTGCCAAGTTAATTAAAAGTGGAAATCGGACTATGCATCTTTACACTAAAATATGCATATGAGTGAAATTTTAAGGTTTAAGATGTACAATTTTAATGCTTAGGCAAGACATGATCTCATTGTTTATAACGAAAGAGAGTGTATACAAAATGTGAACATTGCAAAACTTAAACAGGATTCCTTATTAAGCGAAATCTAAAAAAATGATTATGAGATTTTAAAAAACAACAGGTCACCAATTATTTAGCAAAGTAGAAAGCAAATCAAAAATTTTATCCAAACTCGCGTTGGGAGATTTTGGTCCTTATGTAAAAATGAATACACACACGTACATACATATGAGTATAGGCATTATATAAAGTTAAATATATAAGAATATACAGGATTATATAAATACATGAACCATATAACACATGAATTTTTAAAAATGGATACTTTTTCTTACAATGGATACAGAGACTATATAAATGAATACAAGAATTACATGAAGGATAAGATAATATAGGAATATGGGAATTATTTATGGTTCATTTTTACATATATACAGGGTGTCCCAGAATTAACTATCTATTTCAATGAAATCGGACACATTTTTTAAAAACACACTTTTATTTATGTTTATCATGTTTAATATGTGTTAAAAATGTATAAATTTCTAAATTTTTTTCATAATTTTATTTTCATAATTTTTTCATTATCTGGTCCAATGAAAGACCGTCTGAAGTCATAGAATGGCAGAGACTCTCCAAAAGTTAACGTGTGGCTTGGAATGACCAAATCCAAAATTTATGGTGCTCCATCTTGTTGAAACACAACATTATCAAGAATGCCATCATCAAGAAGCTGTGGTTCGAGAAACTGTGAAGCATATCAAGGTAGACGGTACCTGTTACAGTTGCTCCCGCAAAGAAGAATGGGCCATAAATTTTGGATTTGGTCATTCCAAGCCACTCGTTAACTTTTGGAGTCTCTCTTTGCCATTCTATGACTTCAGACGGTCTTTCATTGGACCAGATAATGAAAAAATTATGAAATAAAATTATGAAAAAAATTTTAGAAATTTATACATTTTAAACACATATTAAACATGATAAACTAAATAAAAGTGTGTTTTTTAAATTTTTTGTCCGATTTCATTGAAATAGTTAATTCTGGGACACCCTGTATATATATATATATATATATATATATATATATATATATATATATATATATATACAGGGCGTCCCAAAAAAATGTATACACACTTTAACAGCTGATAGCTCAATTGATGTTTCTTTCTTTCCAAGTTAAACCCATTAGAATTAATAATGGCAGTCAGACTAAGCTTTGAACAAAGGAAATTCATTCTAAAATGCTACTGGAAGTGTGAAAACGCAGTTGAAGTGCAAAGACAGTTTAGGAGGGAGTTTCAAACAGATCCACCAACGCGACTTACCATCACTCGAATTAGAGATAAGTTTGAAGCCGATGGAACTGTTCAGAATGTCCACAAGAAGCGTTCCGGAAGACCACGGCATCGACAAGCCCCACAAAGCAAGAAAGAGTACTGGAAACGTATCACCAAAGTCCAAGAAAATCTGTGCGGCAAAGCGAGTCGTGAGGTAGGAATTTCAGAATCGTTTGTCCAACGCATTTTGAAGCGCTGTCAATGGAAAAGTTACATTCCAAGATTAGTCCATGCTATTAATGAAGATGATCCGGACCGAAGAGTGGAGTATTGCGAGTGGTACATGGCTCGATGTGGATGTGGATTGGACGAAGGGGTTTCGTAGAATACCCTCCGCGTTCACCAGACCTCACACCACGACTTTTTTTTATGGGGATACTTAAAAGACAAAGTCTACGCTATAAAACCTGCAACAGTCGCTGAATTGAGAGCAGCCATTGAACGAGAATGCACACAAATACCAAACGAAATGTTTCGTGATGTTTGCGATTCCATTGCTTCGCGTTATCAGCAGTGCCTGGACCAGAACGGACGTCAGTTTGAAAAACAGCGTTGACAAAACAATTAAATAATGTCTGTAGATTCTATTACATTTTGAAAATGAAATGTATTTTAATAAACACTGCCTTTATAAGTATTTAAAATGTGTGTACATTTTTTTGGGACGCCCTGTATATATAAACAATCCAATTACGCCTTCTACTCATATTATAAACTGAACTTCATAATGTTTGCAGATGATACAACTGTGTCTTTTTCTTGCAAAGATGTTAATTCAGCTAAGAATATATTTAATTCAAAATTCATCAGTGTAAATAAAATGGTTGACCACCAACAAACTCTTACTGAATACCAGTAAAACAAATTTCATGATTTTAAAATCTAAAGTTATTGTAGGTAGAAGTACACTAGAGTTTTGTTGGAATGTATCTGAAAGATATGTCCAAATTTTGTCTAGCTTCTTTAATGTCTCTTAATCTGTTACGGACAAAGATGTTTTTTCATTTTTCTTTGTTTTTTGTTTATTTGAATTTTTAAATGAATCACAAAGACAAGAGACATGATTTAAACTTTCACAATTAACACATTTGAATCTTATTTTTGCAGTCTTTGTTAGTATGTCCTGCACCTGTGCATTTAGTACAAAGGTTTAACTGAGAACACCTGTTTATCCGGGATTCTAAGTCTACATATTTAGTACATCGTGTGCTATTGTGATCATCAACCGAACAAAATTTACACTTACGTACAAATTCTGTCGTAACATTAAAATTTTGTAGTGTAGGAGTTAGACCTATCACCTTTTGTTCTGATTTGTCTTTTTGTTGTTGTTGTGGCTTTGGTTTTGTTTGAATTTTCTTTGTTTGGTTTATTTGTGAATCAATCTTTGTTTGTGAATTAATCTTTGAAGATTTATACATTGACAAAACATTTGGAAATTCATTCCTTATTTCCAAGTACACAATATCTACAGATTCTTCTTATCCAGATGCTTTAACATACTATCATAAAACACAATTAAATTTGTCAAACATGATCTGCCATTTCGAAGGCCATGCTGGCTATTACTAATTAATCCTTCTTCTTCTAAGAATATTGTAATTTTGTCTCTGATGACACTTTCAAGTAATTTGCAAATAATAGAAGTTAAATTAATTGGTCTATACTTTTTAGCTAGGTTTTTGTATCCTTTTGGAGTCGTGTAAAAGCGTTTTTGAACGTTTCAATACGTATTTACACGATTTCAAATGTTTAAGGCGTGAGTTCTGGATGATAGTTTCCCTTTTCAGAAAGACGGACACATCATATAACGTCAATAACATAATATTTAAAATTACAATAAGTTTAATGCAGTAAATCATGTTAATCCAAGTATTGAATTGTAAAAGGTGCAGGTATATGAGTTGCGCCAAAAATTCCGTTTTTTATAAATATCCATAGAAAACGATATTTATTGGGGTAAGCCGGCAAAAACTTAAAATCGAATCATATTAACTTCGAGGTGTCTATACCTTTTAAAATAATCAGCGATATTATTTTTGTATTTTATCAAATAAATATTCACATAAACAATTAACGTCAAGGTTTCACAGAAAATAACCCTTCCCCACACGGCCACCATTTTAGTTATGGAAAAATAGGTTCTGCTCCAACTAGAGTAGCCTAAACACAGCCTAGGCTACGTTGAAGATGGAAGACCTAGGCTAAAGATGAACCAGCCTAGCTATGTGTCCATAAACTGGACTTCCATACTTTATTGTTAAACAATTACAGCTGAAATGTCAGCTTATTTAACCTAAATTTAATAACCGATGGGAAATTTATGAACTTCTTACCTTGAAATGATATAAAATCTTAAATTTAATTTTTTGACACCAATGATGAACTTTTTATTCCTGCTTCTTCTCCCTTTCGTCCTTCTTCTTATCGCGATTGTTTCTTTCTTCCAAAAAAAGATGTTGCCATTTCTAGCTATGGGATTTTTTTCTTTTCATCCCATATTTGTTTCTTGGTTGGTATCTTTTTAATTTTTCTCAGCAAGTTTTCCTTCTGATTTACTTTTATTGTTGTTATTTTTTAATGTCAATGTGACTTATCCAAGATTAGGTGGGTCTTCCATTTCGGTACTCCCAAATTTTCCACAATACAGTAATTCGATGAGCAAATAAGAAACCCTTAAAAAAATTCCATTTCCTTTATAAATATCCATAGGAAACGATATTTATTGGGGTTAGCCAGCTAAAACTTAAAATCGATTTATATCAATGTTTTTTGCATCAAAGTTTATGATGCTTCGAGGAGTCTATACCTTTTAAAATAATTTTGTCTTTCAGGATATCTTGAAGAGTAAGATTTAATATGATCGTGAATGCTGGTTTTAATTATATTAAAAAATAATGCCGCAGTATTGCTGCAAGTAAATGAAGAAAAATGAATGTTACTCCGAGACAGAATCTATTTTGTTTTAAAAATCGTATTAATGCTTTTTATGTTATAGTTTAAGGATAAAATTGCGTATTATGCTAAAAATTTGTATTGAAGCAAAATAATTGGATAAATGAGGAAAAATTAATAAGTTACCCCTAATTTAGTTTCTATTTTGTTTTCAAAATCATATTAATATTTTTTATGTTATAGTTTAAGGATAAAATTGGTATTATGATGAAAATTTGTATTTGTATTAAACTTAGTTCATCTTATTTGATTTTGATTTAAAAGATCGCCCCACCAGGTGTCAAATAGGCTTCTTTAAACCGCGAGAAGCTCAATACGAAAAACTATTGGCGTTGCCTTTTTTTGACTTGGCCCCATAAACGTATTCGTTTATGTTTAATAGCTCTGTCTATTGGGTTGTATTTAGAGACCTTGTCGGTCTACCTGGTGTTGGTGAGTAAGGCGGTTGGTGGATTGTTGTTAACTTGTTGGTGAGTAAGGCGGTTGGTGGAGGTGGTTGTTGGTTTCACCACCAATCGTTTGGACGCTTGGTTGTAACCTTCATATCGAACAGGTGGTGTTAATGGGATGAGCTCCTAAAAAGTCGTAGCCCTCATCTCCTGTTGATGGGGTGAGCTCCTAAAAGTCTATACGATTGTTGGTGATGCTTTTTGTGCAGTGGTTGTGCTCGTATATATTTTGTTATTGGGGCTTTGCATTTTGCATGCATCAGTTTGTGTGTGTGATAATAGGGGCTTTATGGGCATATAGTCGGGGCGTGCATTTGTGTGTGCTTTTGGCCGTATTTAGAGACCATGTCGGTCTATCAGGAGCTGGTAAGTAAGGTGGTGGTGGTTCGGGTCTCGTGTGTGTGTGTGTGTGTGTGTGTGAGATAATAGGAGCTTTATGGGTGTACAGTCGGCGAGTATATGTACGCTTTTAATTCGTTCGGAGGTTATATACAGGTCATTTATGCCTTCTAAGCCAACTGGCGGATTAAGCCAGAATATATGCTTTAATTAAATAAATAAATGCAATCTGGCAACTCGGCCTTCTAAGCCAACTGGCTGATTAAGACAGAATATATGCTTTGTTAAATAAGCAGCGCAATCTGGCAATTTAGCCTTCTAAGCCAACTGGCTAATTAAGCCTTAATATATGCTTTAATTAAATAAATAAACGCAAACTGGCAACTCAGCCTTCTAAGTCACCTGGCTGATGATGCCCGGAGGCACTGGCTGATAATGCCAACTGGCTGAATAGGGGGGCCTATAAAACAACGGCCACTCGGCTGAAGTCCTCATATGTGCCTGACAGCTGTCGGGTGAACTCCAAGTTGCATAACCTCTTGTTGCTCTTGCAACATTCCCTCCCCATTTTGGGGGTGCCTTGCAACAAACGGGGGTTGGCACTATGGGGCGCCTTGCAACAAGGGGGTGTGGGTTGGCACTATGGGGTGCCTTGCAACAAGGGGTGGGGTGGCACTGTTGCAACATTTGCAATTGCATTGCACTCTCCCATTTTGCGGTCATACTACTTGCCTTATATTATATTGTTATTGAATTTTACCCTTTTTGCTACGTTTTCACTGAAATAGATAGGGACTTTATAAACACCCTGTACTTTCGAAGAAGATGGAGCCCCTGCTCACAGAGCACGCCAAACTGTCACATTTTTTGAGAACGAAACACCGGATTTTATGAAGCCCAATATGTGGCCGGCTTGGAGCCCGGATCTTTCATCACTAGATTATGGTGTTTGTGAATCCCTGAAGTCCAAAGTTTACATCCCTGGTACCAATATAAGAAACAGAGATTAACTACGCGAAAGAATTCTGCTCGGCTGGGAGAAAGTGTCTCAACGATATGTAAACAGGTGTATTGATCAGTGGCGTCCACGTTTGGAGGCCTGCGTTGAGCAGGAAGGGGGACACATCGAGCAACTTCTCAATTAAGACGAACAACATGTTAAGCATGTATGAAGTTTGGGAGCTCTAGTCCCCTTACTTTTTTTAATATGACAGTTTACTCTAAGGGGTCACTCTTTTCACCCACCCTCTATATATATATATATATATATATATATATATATATATATATATATATATATATACTGGTCAAAAAAAGAAACGCAATTAGCTTGCATATGGTGTAAAATTTAAGTTGTTAGTGGTATTATCACAGTTTCAAGATTATGGTTAAATGTTTGTTCAAATCTTTTAAAGCCACTTAGTGCATGTTTTTAAACCTGACTAATCCAGGCTAAGACGCCATTTTGTTACAAACAATAAACAGAGATTAAATTGAATGTATTCTTTATGAAGGCATGCATTTTTTTCTTTGACTTCACAGAATACACACTGCCCGTTGAGAAAACCAAACTTTTTCCCGCGATTGAGGCATGCCACGACTCTCAGAGGTCAACAGAGGTCGTGCCTTGGGCATGTTGGATGCAGGCATGTCTGCTGTCCAAGTTGCACAACGAATGCATGTGCATCCCAGCACAATCTCTAGGCTTGTTAGACGGTACAATGCCACAGGAAGTGTTCAGGACCTGCCAAGACGTGGGCGACCTCGTGTGACGACCCAACGCCAGGATCGCCACATTGTACTGCAGCACCTGCGTCATCGGCAGCGGAATGCTCGTCAGACAGCCAGAGAGACATCTGGTATCCACAACAACAGAATTAGTGACCAGACCGTCAGAAACCGACTCCGTAATGCAGGACTCCGATCCCGCAGGCCTTACAGAGGTCCTTTTCTCACTGATGCAAGAAGGCAACGACGCCTGCAATGGGCCTATCAGCACCGTGACCTATCGTGGGCCTATCAGCTCTGACTGACCAGCGCTACAGGGATGAGATTCTTCACCCACATGTTCTTCCATTCATGAGGCAACATCCAGAATTGGTGCTCCTGCAACAGGACAATGCCAGACCTCATGCAGCCAGGATAGTGCAGGCGTACCTGCAGGGACAACAGGTGCAGACCTTACCATGGCCAGCCTTCAGCCCAGACATGTCACCGATAGAGCACGCATGGGATGAACTTGAACGGCGAGTTCGCAGACGTCAGCATCAGCCGCAGAACATCAGGGAACTGACCAATGCAATTATTGAAGAGTGGAGGGCCATCCCTGTTGCTTTCCTGCAGAGACTGTTGAGGTCGATGAGGGCCAGACTCCAAGCCTGCATTGTGGCTAGGGGTGGCCATACGCGTTATTGACTGTTTGTTATGTTAAAGAATCATTTACTATATACTGAGTCCTCATGTTTATTAATAAATCTCAAAAATTGCGTTTCTTTTTTTGACCAGTATTAACGTGGAATCCGAACCACGCCCCACCAGCAGCCCAGCGTCTTAACCACTAGGCTACGCAGGGTTTTGCTGCGCGTCGCCTGCCGTCAACGGGTCTGGACCCCCACTATTATTTATCAGTGGGTGAATGTGTAGGAATGGTGTCAGAGAAATGATATGGATGAAGGATAGATTTAACACCAATCACTGTACAGAGGATGTTATGTTGCCAACAGTTAGGACAAATTTTATTTTTAGATTCGTAACGTTTCAAACAACTGTTTTCATATTGTGACCTTGAAAATTAGAAGTTTAGTAACATTAGTGTCCAATTACTGTATTCTTAAGAGTAAGCAGTGTGCTTTTTACATCAATTTTAACGAAAGTAAAAAAATAAGTAACAGACAGGAAGCTCATTTTTTCACGATGTGAGGGTGCGCGTCCCCCAAGGATCGCCTTTAGCCTGACCAGTAACAGGATAAACGGCCAACTCAACCCAACCCAGGAGCCAGTTTGGCGGGAGCGAACCAGAACCCCACCGCTCAGAGTCTGCCACCGTAACCGAGCGCCCTAACAAAAATAGATAATATAAATTCAACTTAATTTAATAATAAATACATTTTGATTTCGCACCTGAATGATTATTTTGTACAAACATTGCAAAGATATTAATAATAATGGAACGTTAGCATTATGTACTTTGAAATGCATGAATGAATGCTGAAGTTGAAGGAATGAAAATATATGAATGCATCATACTATCCTCCGCATTAAATAAATGAATACACAGCCTATGGCCAAAAGTTTTGCATCACCCGATCAATTTTAAGAATGAGATTGGTACAGTATTTAACAGAAATTACCTTTTGAAGATCATTAAAAGGTACAGTGCGTTCGAAAAGTCTCTCCGCACTGCTATGTTAAACGCATAGGAAATTGAAAAACTACAATGTTTTCATTCAACCATGATTTAGTGATTTTATTACATAACCTTTTGATTTTACAGCATGTGTTCAAAGTGTTTTCCACCATTTTGCAGGCACAGAGCAACTCGTCTACACTTGAGGGGTCCCGCGTCTTAAGGTACCTAAGCGCCAAAATTAAAATTCGCCAGAAATCGCCTCCAAAGTTCAGCAATATTCTCGCAATAGTATCTCTGTTATTAATTGAGCTAGAACGTTCATTTTTGGCTAAATTAGAGTTCTAAGTATGCTAATGAAGATGTTGATGAGTTTTTGGAATAGATTTTCATATTTTATATATTTTTTTTTTTATTTTTTATTTTATGTCGAACTTTGGGTGAACTTTTGGCTGGCGATAGAGGTGAAGAAAGTAGTTCGCTTCATAAGGTTTTCAACCATACTTCTAGTGTCGTAAGGTCATTATAACCCAAACCACACGACAGCGGAAGGGTGAAAATAGTGATATCCATCAAAAACACGTTTTCGCCTGTGGTGGCGCTCAGGTACCTTAAGACGCGCGACCCCTCACTTATTGTCAAACACTTTTTTTTAGTGTTGGTTGATTGCGGAGAGACTTTTCGAACGCACTGTACTTTAATTACTGGTGATGTAGTATCACTTTGAGTGAACAAAATCGAATTTCATAATGGCGACGTTTGACCTTATGCAAGGATATGGATTTCACATTTCAAACTAATTTCAAATTTTCAATGAAAATGACTGATCTAACCTAACCAGGTCTAACATAACCTAGCATAACCTGGGCATAACGTAACCTAACCTAACATATGAAATTTAGTATGTCATATATTTCCATTCTGGTACTTTTTTATAAATATTAATGCTACAAATTGGTACAGCATTCAGTATGTCAATGGAACATCATTACCCAAAAGCATCAGGTTTCATTTGACTTTTTTCAGGCAAACTTAGTGTTCTACGATGATGATAAACTTTTGGCAACAGCTCTATATAATAAAGTAATATCGTTATGCAGGGCTACTTCTAAGACAATTTTAGTGGATGGGTTAAAATGTTTTTTTTGTATTTGTATTTGACCACAAATGACAAATCAAATCAAATGTATATGTTGATGCATATCTACTCGTATGCTCATACGTATATACTCTTATTTTATTTTATTTTAGTAGGTGGGTGAAATCTTTCTGTACAACGCATATAAAGCATTCCACAATGTCACCCGACTTTAAACACATTGAATATGTAGGGGAGTTGATCGATATGCGATATATCGGGAGTGGAATCAACGATGATTGAGAAGTACTCCGCTTGTTTGAGCTGTTCTCTAATATGGTTCGTCACTTTGTCACATAAGAATAACGAGTTCATCATATATTATTAAGATGTAAGAGGGGTGTCCAGTTCCCTTATTGCCAAATTTTTCTAAGTGGTTTGACAGAAATGAGTCAAACTTTACTATGAGTTCCATAATGCCAAGGAAGTTTCCATTATTTGGTGATCCTAAGATCTGATTGTCACCACAAAATGTCACACCACGTTCACTAATAATTTTGATGACAGCTACTACGCGTTTGAGGACCTGGCACCAATACTGACTTTCTTGAAGGACTTGTCGAGCAAGTTCTGTATCAATCCTTCCGATTGCTTGCTAGCGAGCTATAAACGCCATCATGCATTTCGTGTGATCTGTATTTCTATCATGTTTGGAAACCCGGTCAGGATGTTTTCAGTTGCTAAATCTGTTTGTAATGAATTTTCGTTGTTGCAGAGTAAACACACAAAGCAGTATACTGTACAAGTGTACATTTCCAGTGACAGAAGATAAATAATTGACGCGTTCGGTGGAGAAGGGGCGAACGCAACATTTTTGAATTATGCCACAAAATGCAGTTAAAGTTTGTAAACGTTAAACCTTTGTATTTTTCCGGTTTATCGAAATGTTGTATGAATTTGAACACATATTTGAGTAAAATATTGTTGTGTAATATGTCGATATAATAAAACGCCAAGAAATTTTACAATATTATTTATTGATAGCTTCTGATGTTAACTGGTGTAATCCATTATTTGGTCCTCTTCGTCGAATGTTGTATTACCTGCTTCAACTGTTTCGGTTTCTTCCAGTTCCTTTAACAATCTTGTATAATAGTTCACTGCAGTTGCAGGCATTAGGTCTGATAATTCTTTGAGATCTTTTATTTTTTCCTTAGTTATTGGCAGCAATTGGGAATACTTTGGTTGCAGTGTCTGCTGGGCTAGATGGAATAAACTGACACTGTAGGATTTTTTCCCTTTCTGCAGTCTGACGGGATGGCTATTATCTGGGGTTGTGCGGTATGCAGTAGATATTACGTAGCCTTCTTTGTGTTGAAAGTCAAATATTAACTTTCTTGCATCTGTAAATTTAGTAGTTGTTGATTTCCTAATGACAATGCACGTTTTTAGGACCTCAAAATCGAGAAAATCAGCCTGTTTCATTTCTACAACTAGGAAGCGCTGCGAAACGGCTGTAGTTATGGCCGTAACATAATCTTTTTTGGTGTAAATAATATTGCTGTAATTATTTTTTATATTTTGTTCAATTTGGCCAAATTGAGCATCACAGGGCATTGTCGAGTGACCAGAAAGTAGATAGATGTGTTCAATGTGAAGCAATGATGCGGAGTGAATTTCTCTGAGATACATTAAAACCTAAATTTTACCGTGAAAGAGTGCAGACTAACATCTAATTTTTTGCATAGGTAAAGCAAAGGTTTTAAAGGATAATTATACGACAAAAAAACTCATTTTTCGAATTTTGTGGCGTTCGCCCCTTCTCCACCGAACGCTTATACACAATCCACTCTTTCAACTTTTTCGCCAATTGGCATGGGACATGAAAATAGTTAATTGAAAATCATTATGGTCTTAATCCGTCAGGCCTGCCAGATGCAGTGAATGGCCCCGTTCTATTTTTACAAGCTGCAGGACCTTTAGTAAGCCAGTATTGATGTGATATTCATCGAACTTTCCCTACAATCCAGGCTCTGTGGATAAACGCAAATCCTTTGCTTGGGTCTGGTTGGGGTTTTCAGTAGGTATATCACCACAACAGTGAACATTAGCTTGGTAAGACAAACTGCTATCTTGTGATGTAGATGGTTGATCTGGGGTGATCTGGTTGAAATGTACACTCGCTGTCGTTGATAAGTTAAGTCAGAATTTGTAGCTCCTACGTCTGCAGGCACGTTAGAAGGTATGTCACCATCACCAGAACCGTGAACATCGGCTTGGTGAGGCCTACTATCTTGTGATATACTGTAGATCCTTGATCTGGAGTGATAGAAGATTTCTCAGTGAAGAATGATTGTATACTGGTGTTTTTTACTGGCAGAGCCGACTCAATAACTTCTTTCTCCTCCTCCTCCTTTTTCTTTTCAGCCCCACTTGGGCACGAGTCCCATGGCCGTGGTCCATGTGACTGATGTGAAGTCATGTTGATATCACTGTGTAATGTAACTTTTTTGGAATCTGTAAAGTCGATAAAGATAGTTATAAAACACACATCGTACGTACACACGTACACAATAGCTTCAGCAAGAGACGTAGTAACACAAAATAATTTAATTTGTGGTTCATTTTAGTAAATTGTCTACTCGATTATGGCGGCCCAAGGTTAACTTGCTCTCTCTCTCGCTCACTACCACTCGTTAACTTTCCATTATTTTATACTAAAAATTCTTCAAAAGCATAGTTTTTCACTTCCTTTATTGATATATTCATCACTAATAATGTAACTATATAAAAGATATATATATATAAATGGATCACCTGAAGATCAGGGCCCCCAGCCTTCGTTAGTTAGCCTTATAAGGCTACCTAAAGAAGACTGAGGGCCCTGATCTTCAGGTGATCCATATAAATAAATAAATTAAATTTTCATTACAGTACCTGATAATTTGCGAGAGCTGGGAGCCACAGATAGACACACACCTCACGCCAGCAACACACGATAAATAAGTGGAAAAAAATATTCGTACGTGAAATTCAGTATCCCCGATAGGCCTAAAACAGCAAAATGAAAACGCCTGAAATTTTGGGGGCCCCTTCAGCCCAGACCCAAATAGCCCATTTATTAATACACGACAGCGTACAGGAGTTAATGGAATGTGCCACATTCGTTTGGTCTGAATGCTGTCTGTACCAGTTTCTGGCCCTCCACACTGATTACACTAAAAGAAAATTCATGTCTTCCCTTCAAAATGAGCTTTGAAACCTTTTTAGTATTCGTCAGGTTTCTGCAAAAGAGGAATTTGTAATTACGTGAAAAGTACCATTAGCGAATTAGTTATTTGTATAAAAATGTAACATAACAATCGAAAATCTGGTTACGGAGAGAGTCGCTTTTAATTGGTTATCATGGGTTTCTAATATTTAATAACATATTGCCAAATTAAGCTGTAATTACCTGCGAGTTTATCGTAAAGAAGTTCCCGCTGGGAAATAATCCATTAGCAGCATGTGGAGTAAGGAAATGGAGTTAAATTTAAATCACAATATATATATGGGAATGAACTCAGAATGATTCCCTGAGGTTTTATATGATACACACAGACCGTGCTTGGAACAAGGAACTCTTCTAGGAAAATTAAATCCACTATAGTCCGAATAAGTAATGGTAAATGACAAATATAGTTTTTCTTTTTCATGATGCTAGCCCGACGTGGGCAACGGGTCACTCGCAAAGAGGTCCCATAAATATAGCTTCCCTCACCAGCTATCTGCAAAGCAGATAGGATCCAGCTTTGGGACAGGATCTAGGGTTTAAAGCAGCCTAGCCCAGCTACATTTAGAACCTCAATATAAGGAAAAGACTCGCTGCCTTCACGTCAGATTGAATACATCAAAGAAAAAGGGGTAACTATTATATTTTTATCCAAAAAACAAAACTTAAACCTCAACTGGCAGAATTGAGCGTCCACTTTTCAAGGCACATAACGTGTCCGTTTCATGATGGGAATGAACTCAGAATGGTTCCCTGAGGTTTTATATGATACACACAGACTGAGCATGGAACAAAGAACTCTTCTAGGAAAATTAAATCCACTACAGGGTGTCCCAAAAAAAACTATATACTCTCTATAGCATCATATATTTTATAATTTAAAAAAATAAAAAATATATATTGTTATAGCAATTGCCAATGAAAGGTAAATTAGTAATCTAAGTGATCAAAATGTTATAGCGAGTTGTTTGCATATAAAATTTAATTAACTACGCCAAGTGCTCAAAATGTTCTCCGGCGGCATGAATGCACTTTCAATACAACAAAATCGTGTGGTCTGATGAAGCTACCTTCAAGCTGAATAGCACAATAAATCGACACAACTGCAGGTACTGGTCACTTGATAATCCACACGTTTATGTGGATAAACATGTTAATTTACCAGGATTAACAGCATGGTGTGGTTTATTATCCAGGGGTTTGGTTGGACCATTTTTCTTTAATGGGACAGTTACCGGTGCCTCATATCTCGACATGCTGCGGACAGAAATTATACCTGCAGTTCGGAAGTTGTTTGGAAACGACGACTTTTACTTTCAACAAGATAACAAGATGGAGCCCCCCCTCATTATCATTGTGATGTCAGAAGTTACCTCGATGAAACGTTGCCTAACCGTTGGATAGGACGAAGAGGAAGCGTTGAGTATCCTCCACGTTCACCGGACTTGACTCCACTTGATTTTTACTTGTGGGGCTACCTGAAGGATGCAGTTTATGGTACAAGACGTGCAACACTCGAATACCTTAAGGATGCAATTAGGGAAAAGTGCGAGACCATCACAGCATCCACATTAGTCCATGTCTGCGAATCAGTTAGTCGACGCATTCAAACGTGCATTCATGCCGCCGGAGAACATTTTGAGCACTTGGCGCAGTTAAATAAATTTTATATGCAAACAACTCGCTATAACATTTTGATCACTTAGATTACTAATTTACCTTTCATTGGCAATTGCTATAACAATATATTGTTTGGGTTTTTTTTTAAATTATGAAATATATGATGCTATAAAGAGTATATAGTTTTTTTTGGGACACCCTATATAGTCTGAATAAGTAATGGTAAATGACAAATACTATAGTTTTTTTCTTTTTCATGATGCTAGCCCGACGTGGGCAACGGGTCACTTGCTTATATTGAGGTTCTAAATGTAGCTGGGCTAGGCTGCTTTAAACCCCAGATTTTGTCCCAAAGCTGGATCCTATCTGCTTTGCAGATAGCTGGTGAGGGAAGCTATGTTTGTGGGACCTCTTTGCGAGTGACCCGTTGGCCACGTCGGGCTAGCATCATGAAAAAGATAAAACTATAGTATTTGTCATTTACCATTATTTATTCGGACTATAATGGATTTAATTTTCCTAGAAGAGTTCCTTGTTCCATGCACGGTCTGTGTGTATCATATATACAGTATATATCCCCCTCCCCACGGGCGGTCTTTCTGGGGTGGATCGCCCGCGGGCTCCTGCCTCCATGTGGCGAGGGGGGTCAGCCGCGGCTGGGGGCCCTGCCGGGTCCCCCGCCCGGTTGCGAAGTAGACTTTTAGCATACCCTGCTATCCTACAGCCCCCTCTTTCCCCTCTTCCTTGCCCCCTCTGTTTTTTCTGCTTTCTCTGTTCACTTCGCGCGCCCCGTGGGCTGCCGGGGCTGGTCGCTGGGGGTCTCGCTCCCATGGCCGGGGCCGGACTAAGTTGGCTGGTAGGGTGCCCGGGCCTGGGACCCTGGGGGGCCTTGGTCTTTGCTGCTGGCGGGGGAGAACTTTCGACGCTGCAAGGGCCCCTTTTGAAACGGGGGTACCTACATGGGACGAGGCACCCATCCCTCGCCGGCATGCGCTTGGTCCCCTTGGGCCCCGGGTAATCGGTTCCCCGCGGCCCCGGGCGCAAAACAAAAATATTTTTTTTTTTTATGGAAACATTTACAAATCTAATGGACCTCGTTGACGACCCGGCTTGTGCATCTGACCTCCCTCTGACTACCTCTTTGGACCTTGGGTCTGGTAAGGGCAGTCGGCAGCCCTCGCCCACCCCGTCTGCTCTTGTTGCCGACACCTCCTCTCCCTCTCTTCCCCAGGCTCGTGGCGCCGCTGCCCGACCCCCGCCAGTGGCGGATGGACCTGCAGTGGACCCCCCGACCCCTGGATCCCCCCATATTCCACGTCCCGATAGGGACCCACCTGCTTTTTCGCCCTCAGGTGGGAAGCCCGCGGCCCCGGTCGCCTCCCACTCCGGTCGGGCCTCATCGCCCCCGGCCCCCTCGGCCCCTGGGGGACGTGGGACCCGACGTCGCCGTCCGCCTTTCTCGTCTCCCCGTCCCCTCGAAGTACCGGTGGTGTTTGGCCCGACGGCTTCGCTCGGCCTTAGGACGGTGGACAAGTTCCTCGTCCTCCGCCCCTCATCCTCCAAGCCCCTCCCCACTAACCATGAACGCCTCTTTCGAGCGATCCATGGGGTGACGGGGACGGCTCGTTTTGACCTTCGGCCTCAGAGGGATGGCTCCATTCTGATAAGGTCGCGTTCCTCTGTCGAAACCTCCTCTCTGCTCGCTATGCCCAATGTCCTGGGCTGCGGGATCACGGTGTCCCCCCACCCCCGCCTCAATCAGTGCCAGGGCACAATCTACGCTGCTCGTCTTCTACATATCCCGGTGGAAGACCTCCAGATTGACCTCGCCTCCCAGGGTGTTGTGAGAGTGTACCGCTTTCCCGACAGATCGCGATCCCCAACCGCCCCTTCTCCTCGCCTGCTCCTCACTTTCGACTCACTGGTGCCCCCCGTTTCTGTATTCTGGGGCTTTGGTGAGAGACGAGCGTGCGAATTCTCGGTACGACCATACGTGCCAGATCCTACGCGCTGTTTTCAGTGCAATAGGTTTGGCCACGTGAGCAGCTTCTGCCGTCAGCCGGCCCCGTTGTGTGTCCGTTGCGGCGGCCCTCCCCACCCCTTGCCCTGTACTGCTCCGCCTTCCTGCACCAACTGCCATGGACCACACCCTGCTTCATCCCGCTCTTGCCCGTCCTTCCTCTTTGAGAGGGAGGTTCGGGCCCTCTGTTCATCAGAGTTTCTCAGCGCTCGGGAGGCGCGGGACCGGTTGCGTGGCTGCGAGGCCCGGCGTGGTACCTCGTACGCCGAGGCTCTCCGTTCCCGGCCGCCGCCGGCCCAGACCCCGTCCTCACCGGCGGTTCCCAACGCGCCTCCACCCACAGTGTCCGCTACTCCCAGTCCATCATCTGCCGCCCAGCGGACTCCTACCGCGGCTACCCGTACTACCAGCGCGTCCCCACGTGCTCCCTCCGCGAACGCCGATGCTTCGTCGGCAACCCCCCCTGCCCCTTCTATGCCCTCTCCACCGGCGCCTTCGGCCACCCCCATTCCGGATCGTGACCCGCCGTCACCCATGCGGGCCGCAGGACGGAGGGGTAAGGGCCGCAAGCGCCGCGCCATTAGCGACCCCGAAAGGTTCGAGGCCATAGACCTCGCATCACCTTCCTCTCCCAAACACAAACGCCCCCTTCGCTCTACCGCCCCGGTGTCCTCACCGTCCCCACTGCGCAACCGTTATGAACGTTCCCCCCTGAGGTCCTCGACGGCCCTCGTGGTAGGGGCTGAGATACATCCCTCTCCGGCCCGATCGATGGACCCACTGGAGGGGAAACTCGCCCGCCTGGTCGGCGTGGGTGGGACGTGCACGCCTCCGCGCTTGACCCGCCCCATCTTTCTCCTCGACCTACCTGTACCTCCGGGTGAGGTATCATTTTCCACTCCCCCTCGTAGTCCTGCCTCCCCTGCACCTCCGGGGAAGGGCGGGGCCTTCTGGATACCCCTCGCATCCCCTTCTATGCATCGCTCTCCCCCGGATGTCCGGGTGACTCCTCTTCTGGAGGACTTCTGGAGGACTTCTGGAGAAACATTGATGAAAAAATGGTCATTTTTTCATCAATGTTTCTCCGCGCCCTTAGGATCGCCAGTCCGGAATACATCGATGCCGAATTGGAAAAAATCAACGGTATTGGAAGTGATCTGTGTTACCCATCTGCGTTTATGGAATCTTGTCTCAACAAGGCAAAACGAACTTTCTATCGTGTCAATAATAACACTCGTACTTTGTCAAAAAATATTTTAGTACTTCCATTTTTCCCAGGCTTTTTAGGCATTGCTAATGTACTTAAACTTTTGGATATTAATGTAGTATTTTCATATAACAATATTGTGAAAAATATCATAGTAAAAAATAGCCCTACCAATAATTCAGGCATTATCTATAAAATTGGGTGTAAACAATGTGATTCCTTTTACATAGGTCAGACGGGAAAGGATTTGCACACACGTATAAAACAGCATCAATATTCCGTTAGAACAGGACAGTTGTCCAGTGCTCTTTTTGTCCATTTGTCAGAGTTATCCCACTGTATTGACTGGAATAATGCTTCAGTTTTATTTCATTCTAGCAACATTGTCAATAGAAATATTCTTGAGTCTGCCATTATCCAACTTTCAAATAACTTCAACATAAGCAAAGGTCTTTTTCAACTCGATCCTGTTGTTTTGAATTCCTTCAAAACAAATTTAGATAAAAAGGGTAGGACGTTAAATCTTTTGTAAACTTGTACGCTACTTTATTAACTTTTAATCTTCATTTTATTTTTATATATATCGAAACTTGACTCTAAAAGGCAAAGTGTTAAAACCCGGGTAGATTTCCAGTATAAATTTATTTTTAATTCATTTGATCTTGTGCTAAAAATCGATATTTTTCCTTACAAATCTGTATGCCTCTTTGTTAATCCTCTAATCTAATTTTTTTTAATTTTTATTTTTACTTCTCCGTTTATTGCATATACTGTGTATATATATATATATATATATATATATATATATATATATATATATATGTATGTGTGTGTGTGTGTAGATATGTATATATATATATATATATATTAGTGATGTAGGTCACATCCGCATCCGCACTTTGGACTGCGGATGTCGTGCGGATGTGGACCGTTGAGATAAAACGTCATTAATAAGCGGAAATTATCAAATTCTACTATAATAATAGAACTAGTTCATTGTGCGCAAAACTGATGCAAGCGACAAGACGAGAGGCTGTTCTTGTATGAAGTTACTCTCTTGCAACCTACTTAGATCCACGTTACAAAGCTAAGTTATTTTCACCTAGTACATTAGAACGAGTTAAATCATCACTTGGCAAAGCAGTTGAAGAGCTTCAATCTCTTGAATCTGTCGCTTCGCCACCCACCAAAAGAATAAAAGTTTCAGTGACAGAACCAACACCTTCAACGAGCAAATCTATCACAGAATCTCTCAGTTTCTTGAGTCAAGCAGCAATGACGAGAACTACGCGATGTCAAAAGATGTAGTAAAAATGATCGAGAGCTATCACCAAGAAAAACGCCTGGCTGCATGTGACAATCCTATTAGTTGGTGGAAAAATACGCAGAATATCTATCCATACTTGAGTAAACTTGAAAGGAAACATTTAGCCTGTCCTCCAACAAACGTACCAAGCGAGAGATTATTTAGCAGTGCTGGATTAATATATGATGAAAAGAGAAACAGACTGGCAGCAGAAAAGGCAGAAAAATTAATGTTCCTTAAGCATAACCTTCCTATAATTAAGTTTGAACATTAAACGATGAACATCTTAGTTTACTTTATTTTAATTACTCATTTATAAATATGCCTAATAAAACTTTAAACTTAATATAAATAGTTATCAAGCTAATTAAAGATCTCTTTCTATAAGGGTGGAGGTTGGGGAAAGAGGTCGGTGAGGTGCATTTGAGTTGGGTTCACGTCCCGCATCCTGGTAACACAATTATGGTTTCTAATTGTGGCTGAAACTCAACAAAATATAACGAATTTATTTGCAGACGAATTCACTAATTGATTTCTATATTAGTTAGATGCTTGATATTATTTTATATGTTCAGAGAAAAGTACAGCAATTATTGTACAATTAATCAATTATACTACATTATAGCTACAGCTCTCTCTATATAATAACTTATTATATACGTTAAACACAACAAATCTCGAATATATCCTAAAAAATAACGAAAATGTAGACATCCGCATCCGCGGATGTCGAAACCAAACATCCTCATCCGCATCCGCGGATGTGGAAAAAAATGACATCCGCTACATCACTAATATATATATATATATATGTTTGTGTGTATGTATGTTATTTATTTTTTTTTTTTCTTTCTGTAACCTATATATAGGCCGTAACCTTTTATGTACTTCAGTGTTCCTGAGGATGTCATTAGACGAAAGCGCTTGAGCACCTTTTTGTGTTTCCTTTCCTTCGTGGTTTTATTCATCATATATATTATATATATATATATATATATATATATATATATATATATATATATTAGGGTGTTTCATACCTATAGGGTAAAATAAAAATGAGCTTGGAGTTTTAATCCACACGTTTCTCCGTATTCTAAAGAACAAGAAAACACGTTTGTGCAAGTTTGAACCAGATCGCGCTGCATTTAGAGGTCCCCAACTTTGACGACCTTTTGTCAGTTCATTTCTCGCCTGCCTGCAGTGAAGACGGTTTTCTTCGTCACTTGAGCGGTTCGTGTTGTATAGCCTATTGGACAACTATGGAGGTAATTATATATGCTACTAATTATCTCATTTTACTGTGGTATTGAAATTTATTATATTTAATTTCTGTCATTTTACTGTGGTAGTGATATTTATTATTAATATTACATGAAATTAATTAGTCTGTTGCATATTGGACAACTAAGCTGGTAATTATTTATGATACTAATTAATGTAATTTTACTGCGGTATTGAAATTTATTTAATTAATGAATTGTCAAAGAGAACGTAGTGTACACGTATCAGTTTTATAAATAAAGAAAAGCAGTAACTGGGACTCGAACCAGTGTCATAGCCGTTTGGCGGCATCGCTCAAGTCGGCGTTCTTCGACGCAGATGTGGCAGATGAAGAAAAGGCTCAGATGGTCGTCAGTTTGGGTAAGCCCGCATCGAAAAAGGAACTCAAGCGACCCCAAGGGAAGAACGTCAGGAATCTTGCCTCGAAACATCTGGCGGAGTTCGTGACAGGAAAGACGATGGCTTTCTTCCATGCATTCGACTTGGACACAGAATTCTTGAAAAAGCCAGTTGCCGAGTGGACTGAAGTAGAGGGCTTCAAGCAAGCAGCGGCAACTGTTAACAAAATCTCTGTCGTCAACGATCGGGCCGAAAGAGCCATCGCGCTCACCAAAGAGTTCAACTGTTCTCTGACGAAGAACGAAGAGCAGAAGCAGTATTTGCTCAAAACTGTGATGCAGCATAGGGCGAAATACCCGAATAAAACCAAGAAGGATTTCATGGACAAATGATTCGCAAGAAGTGGTTATGTTTTTTGTATCTTTGTGAAAATGTGTAGTGAAATGGTACTCGTTTGTTGAATAAAAATTCATTGACAGATTTTTGTTTAATTTTTTCCGTTTATGATCTGCCAGAGCATCAAACTGGGGACCCGTAAACTTTAAACTATTGAATTAATACTTCGGTTTATCAGTCTCCTCAGCAAATGGAACAAGGGGATCCATGTGGATTAAAATTTTTCCAAACTTTTAATTTATGAAACACCCTAATATATATATATATATACAGGGTGGGCCGTAAGTTTCCATACATAGGAAAAATTAAACGTTTGTTTTTATGTTTCAGATACCCTAAGAATATGCGTTGACGTAAGATCTTGTTTCTGATGAAGCAAATTTTACGTCAATGGAGAGGTTAATCGGCAAAACATACGTTATTGGAGTAATGCTAACCTTAACTGGCTGAGTCCGACGAAGATGCAAGGTGCCGGTAAAGTGATGGTGTGGGCCGGGATATGGGGTGACAGAATTATTGGACCAATTTTTGTCAGTGGAAATCTTAATGCCGAAAGGTATCTTAACATGTTGCAAGAAGAGATTTTCCCATCCCTGCTAAACGAGGAAGGTAACTTCCCAGTTTACTTCCAGCAAGATGGAGCTCCACCTCATTATGGTCTTCACGTGCGTCGGTATTTGGATCAGCAGCAGTTTCCGGATGCTTGGATTGGTCGGCGTGGTCCTGTGGAGTGGCCTCCCAGATCCCCAGATCTCACCCCCTTGATTTCTATCTTTGGGGGCACTTGAAGGCCATGGTGTATCAGGAAAAGATACGAGACATAAATCATCTAAAGGAACGTATCACCAACGCCATTACAAGCATAACGTCAACTGTGCTAATGCGTGTTCATCAACAGTGGGGAACACGTATTGAAATGTGTTTTCAAAACAATGGCAACCATGTAGAGCATATTATATAAATAAAAATGGTTGTCCATAAAAAAATGTTTATTTTTCCTATGTATGGAAACTTACGGCCCACCCTGTATATATATATATATATATATATTGAACTCAGAATGGTCCGCTGAGGTTTTTCATGATACATACAGACCGTGAATGGAACAAGGAACTCTTGTGGGAAAATTAAATCCACTATAATCCGAATAAGTAATGGTAAATGAGAAACACTATAGTTTTTTCTTTTTACATGATGTTAGCCCAACATGGGCAACGGGTCACTCGCAAAGAGGCCCCAAAAATATAGCTTCCCTCACCAGCTATCTGCAAAGCAAATAGCATCCAGCTATATTTTTGGGGCCTCTTTCCTTGTTCCATCATCCATACACGGTCTGTGTATCATATTATATATATATATATATATATATATATATATATATATATATATATATATACAGGGCGTCCCCAAAAAATGTATACACACTTTAAATACTTATAAAGGCAGTGTTTACTAAAATACATTTCATTTTCAAAATGTAATAGAATCTACAGACATCATTTAATTGTTTTGTCAACGCCTGTTTTCAAACTGACGTCCGTTCTGGTCCAGGCACTGCTGATAACGCGAAGCAATGGAATCGCAAACATCACGAAACATTTCGTTTGGTATTTGTGTGCATTCTCGTTCAATGGCTGCTCTCAATTCAGCGACTGTTGCAGGTTTTATAGCGTAGACTTTGTCTTTTAAGTATCCCCATAAAAAAAAGTCTAGTGGTGTGAGGTCTGGTGAACGCGGAGGGTATTCTACGAAACCCCTTCGTCCAATCCACATCCACATCGTGCCAAGTACCACTCGCAATACTCCACTCTTCGGTCCGGATCATCATCTTCATTAATAGCATGGACTAATCTTGGAATGTAACTTTTCCATTGACAGCGCTTCAAAATGCGTTGGACAGACGATTCTGAAATTCCTACCTCACGACTCGCTTGCCGCACAGATTTTCTTGGACTTTGGTGATACGTTTCCAGTACTCTTTCTTGCTTTGTGGGGCTTGTCGATGTCCATGGTCTTCCGGAACGCTTCTTGTGGACATTCTGAACAGTTCCATCGGCTTCAAACTTATCTCTAATTCGAGTGATGGTAAGTCGCGTTGGTGGATCCGTTTGAAACTCCCTCCTAAACTGTCTTTGCACTTCAACTGCGTTTTCACACTTCCAGTAGCATTTTAGAATGAATTTCCTTTGTTCAAAGCTTAGTCTGACTGCCATTATTAATTCTAATGGGTTTAACTTGGAAAGAAAGAAACATCAATTGAGCTATCAGCTGTTAAAGTGTGTATACATTTTTTTGGGACGCCCTGTATATATATATACGTGCATACATACACACATGCATACCAATTCACTCTTGAACAATCTTCCGCAATGCATCTTTACCCCTGTCTCTGACCTCCAATCTTTCAAACGAAGAGTAGAGTATCCAGGCATCTCGAAAACCCTGGACCTTGATTTTGGCTCTTCTTCTTCTTCTTCTATGGGTGAGGTGATGTTTCTGCGGATATTCGCTCTAAACTGTTCCTTCCTGCATAATATATATATATATATAATATATATATATATATATATATATATATATATATTATAGTTGGGACCGGGCGCTTCGTGCCAAAAATGCTTGCAGAATTGGACCAGCGCTCTGTGTTTCGTGGGCAACACCACTGTTGGTATTGCAATCCCCTGAAAAATCTACAAAAAACCGACCATCTCCAGCAAACCTAATAAATCCACTTCAGTCGAACAATCGCTGCAGAATTCGCATTTATAGCCGAAGTATGACTTCCAAAAGTGACAAAAAATAGCCAAAAATTTTCCTTAATTTTTTCATTTAATGATGGAAATACCTTTGTTCAACTTCAGAGGCATTTTTAGAATGAAATCGATGAGAGACAATGAGCTGAAAACCTGAAAAAATATAAATTTTTAAGTATATTAACTTTATATAAACACAAAATTAGTTTTGATTAATAAATAATAAATAAAAATTCTATGGTACAAAGTCCGGAAAATTGAAGATCGGATTGCGCGCGCCTTCTGTGAAATCAGCGCTTCATGCGAAGCATTTGGCATATTTAACATGGAGCGCTCGATCCCGACTGGATATAATATATATATATATATGTGTATATGTGTATTATATATATATATATATATATATATATATATATATATATATATATATTCTGAATGTTTTTATATTTAGGTATTTGTGCTCATAATTGTGTCGCCCCAGGATGAAAATTAGAGCATAGTTAATTAAACATTTTGGTGAAAAAGTGATGAATGATGAAATTTTCTAATTAATCAGGGATTAACTGATTAAAAATGATTAACAATCAAATACTTGTGGAAAGGGTAAGAAAGACCCTTATTGTTTCTGTTGCACGAGATAAGACCGAAGAAAACATCCACCTAGTTTGCTTTAGTTGAAAAAAAAAAGGCATGAACGAATTAGCCAGTTTATACGCGCAAAAAAGGTGTCAAATTCAGATGCCCCATTACAAAATTCATGGTAAAATGATGCTGAAATTATGGGGAAAATTAATCATTTTTCATTATTTTCTAAAACTATTTTTTGGATTAATGATTAAATTCGAAACAGTGATTAACTGATTAATCGTAACCATGTTAATCATAAACATGCCGTAATTATATTATTTTAGTTTTTAATTTGCATTAACACTGGTGTTAAGTGTTATTTCAAAACCTCTTTTATGACATATCCTTCTCCATTCCTACCTTTACAGATAGAAATAGAGCAGGTGTACATTCTCTCGTCTAGTAAATATAGTGCTGAAAAATATTATATTACTTATAAAAAGTATTGATACCATATTTTGCAATATGACTGAATATTTAAAGACACTAATTATGTTTGGGGGAAACTTGTACAGTCGATTGCAAAAGTTGAGATATATATCGGTCCATACTCACTGTCTGCTTTTGGGGTTGTTTAACCTCCTTCGTAAAAGCAAAGGTTATGTGACGGAGGGAACCTACAGGTCTACGTGGGATCCGAACTACGGGTTGCTACACCATTTGGACGCAGAGGATGGTCCCCTCCAACCACTACCCAGAAACAATGTCGCTTAACTTAACTGGTCGTGTGTTGTTATTTGGGTATTTTATTCTTTTGAGTGAAAATAATAGTTTCAAAAACAAAAGTCAATCACTAATTATTAATTTTTTATACTTTATAGAAATCTTAGATTTTTAGGCGAACTTTTTTCCCAAACTGTACGTACTATTACGAAAGTTTTATTAATGGTCGTACGTAATGTAATTCATATTGAACAACTAACGTCTCTCTAGATTATATGTACAGTCTATTGAAGGAATCCTGCGTCATGAAACTCCATGCTTCTTACGGATGAATATCGGTAAAAAAAAAAACCCGGCTTTTCAAGTCAGGATTTTTTGAACAGATTGGACGCCATAGTCTTCGAAACCATGAAAAGCACCTGAAAAGATAAAACTAATTTTACAGTTACGTTCACTTTAAAAAAATTGAATTTACATTTTTAATAGTTTTAATATGATAACGCTTCCAGAAAATATATATATATATACAGGGTGTCCCATACGTCATGTCTCATAGGAAAATTTATTTTAAAATAATTTTACGAAAGTAATCCGTTAGAACCAAAACAAGTGTTCAAAATTGATGTCGTGTTTTGGGACTTTTTTGTTGTTGTTGTTGCAGGTAGAATTTGAGAGAATCTAAGAATTTGTTTGAGACCGGACTTATGGGACACCCTGTATATATATATATATATATATATATATATATATATATATATATATATATATATATATATATATATAACAGAGAACAAAATCTGTTTGAAAGAAATTCGTGTATTTATGAGAGGTCTTGACGACGTTTCGACAAAACTTTTATCAAAAGCCGAGAAAAAATTGGAGGAAAGAAACAAATGGAGAAAAATCTGGTGTGTTCGCGCGCGCGCCACAGCATATTTTAACGACATTGGGCGGGGTCAAGTTCAAGGTTAAAGTTTTATACATCAGGCCCCACAATAGGTCCAACCTCGTGTCTGTTTCGTTTTCAAAATATTCCTTGTCACACCGTCAGTTAAGATTAAAACTGGAATACGATTAACTGAGAATGTATAGGAAATGTGGCTCATATACAGGGTGTTCATGAAAGAATCGTACGAATTTGAAGTAAGCTAAATTTGCACGAGTCTTTTGCGTACACTCTGTATTTATTTACTGTAAATTCTGTGATTTAAACACATGATTAGCACCAGTTAAGTTTACAGAATGGGTTTTGTTCGTTTATATGCCGGAACAGGACCAAGCTCAACGTAGTGTTTATGGTTTCTGGGTTACATCATACCTAATATCGTAACGCCGTTTCCCGTCGATCAGCGAACTTGACCGACATTGGGTCTAGGTTAGTAGCTGGATGGGGTACAACCTCTGCTGGATGGTGCTGGAACTCGTGGTTCAGATCCCACGTAAAGTTGAAGGTCCCCTCCATCATATGACAGATGTTGCGAAGGAAGTTAAACAATCCAGAAGAAAACATACATGCATACATAAATACGTACACACTCATCTCTGGGCACCTTCCTGTTTGAAGTAAATTCTTTGGGTTAAATCTTGGGTAGAAATGACACTCTAAATGGACCAATACTCGTCACACAGCTCCATTAGTCTATCTTAATCAAACTTTACCTACAACTTGACTTGACTTAGTTTGACTTAACCTAAATTAATTTAATATAACAAAAAAAAATTATAAGATGTCCAGTCCTCCGCTCAAAATACCCTACATGGATGATATTGTGACGAGGGGGGATGAGTAATCCGGTTTGTGACGAGGGGGGATGAGTAATTCCGTTTGTGACGAGGGGGGATGAGTAGTCCTGTTTGTGACGAGGGGGGATGAGTAGTCCTGTTTGTGACGAGGGGGGGATGAGTAGTCCCGTTTGTGAAGAGGGGGATGAGTAGTCCCATTTTGATATTCCGAAGTTCGTTTTTCTAATATTTTTTACGAAGAGAGGTCCATTCCCTTCAGTGAATAGATAATACAATTTCAGAAATAATACCTACGGTAAAGGGGAAATGTCTGTCGTGTTTATTATTTAAAAGGAATTCTAGAGCATGTCTTGCGAGGGTACTTGCTTTGACGATTGGTTAACGGAGTTCTACATCAAAGTTAGAGACTCTCTCTTTCTCTCTCTCCTGTGAAAGAGAGAGAGAGAGAGAGAGAGAGAGAGAGATACCCTAAGATCCATTCTAGGTTAAGCCAAGAAAGTAGGGGGTAAAATAGAAAAAAAAATTAAAATTAAAATAAAAGGTGCTAAAAACTTAGACCATGCTTACACTTATAGACATAAAGGCTTTCAAACAGGAATAGTAGTATTAGCAAAGTACAGAACAGAGAAGGTTCTCCCTCCTCCGCCAACTACTGCTGACAGAAAATAGTTGCGAAACAAGATTTATAGGAAAGTAAGAAAAAGTATAATGAAGAAAATAACTTCAGAGTTCATTCACACCTCGTGTACACTTAAGTATATACGCATTAGAGGACAGCGGTAAATAAAGGATGGCATCAATACTAAACTATTTCATTTAATCCCACCATGTACTTTTTTAAGGATTTTATTTATTTATTTATCATGTAAAGAAGTCATCATTTATCGTTGCAACATTTTTACGATGAGTGCCAAGTCACCGTGCTAAGATACTTTTGAAAATCAACTGTTTACATTACCCTTTTTCGCACTGGAATTGCTCAGGTACTAATCCAGAGGCACCTCCATCCGGTCAGCAAACCCCAATTTAAGAATTCCCAAAAAGTATACATCAAATATATGATTTCACCTCAACTTTAAGAAAATTTATTATATCGTAATTTATATTGAGTCTTGAGAGAGAGAGAGAGAGAGAGAGAGAGAGAGAGAGAGAGAGAGAGAGAGAGTTACAAGGAGTTACAAGGAAAAGAAGTACCTCAAAAGGCCTTGCGGCCCATACCGAGGAGGTACCAATGGCAACGAGAGAGAGAGAGAGAGAGAGAGAGAGAGAGAGAGTAAAACCTCGAATCTCGTACAATAATTTAAATAATTAACGAATTCGGATCTCTCTCTCTCTCTCTCTCTCTCTCTCTCTCTCTCTCCGCAGGGGGTATAAAGGTTATGGACGTTCCTTCTGGGTGTTGTAAACTTTATACTTGGGGTGTGACAGCCCTCCAGTCCCGAGTCGTGGGATTCTAGAGAAATTGGCTGCCAGTTCCTTTAGGTTCTCTCTTTCGGGAGTGCGGGTGAAGTATGTTGTACAATCCTGTCTTGTCCCTACTCTGTCCTTTTAGCTTAGGTTAAGGATGTTCTCCTCTGACAAAAAAAAAAAAAAAAAAAACTTTCCTTTTAGTATTAAGTCTTTTTCTCTACTCTTACTATTAGGACCCTACTGCTACCTCATGCGTGGGAAGAGAGGCTTTGGAACCTCTATAAATAACACCATTTCACTTTAGTTGTAGGTAAATAATTAGAGGGGTTAATAGCGGGTAGGATTGTTGACCATTTGGATTCCTACAAGCTGCTTGGGGACTCCAACATGGGTTTCGACACCATAGGTCGTGTCTCACCAACTTGCTCGAGTTTTTCCACGTCATGTTGAGTGAGTATGATAAGAGTAGTGCGATTGATGAGAAAGCCTGTGATAAGGTACCTCACCGCCGGCTAATGGCCAAAGTGCGCGCGCTGGGTATTGGTGGGGAAGTAGGTAGGTGGATTGAAAACTGGCTGAAGAATGCCACAAAGTTAATCCCTTCCGTTAGGCATATGGGCTAGAATCGACGCTTACTTGGCGCGGGTTCAAACATTTCGATTTTAGAAGCATGTTTAGTTTAAATGATAACCCAACTCGCAACAATGGTTGGAAGTTGGATTTGAAACGGTTTAGGACTAGTGTGTGTGGGAATTACTTTACGTATAAGATCTACGACACGTGGAACAGGTTACCTTCAGAAGTTGTGAACAGTTCCTCTGTGGATCATTTCAAGAAAAGGTTAGACCAAATTAGTGATGTAGGTCGCATCCGCATCCGCGGAACATCCGCACATTTTCTCGCGTCCGCATCCGCACTTTGGACTGCGGATGTCGTGCGGATGTGGACCGTTGAGATAAAACGTCATTAATAAGCGGAAATTATCAAATTCTACTATATTAATAGAACTAGTTCATTGTGCGCAAAAGTGATGCAAGCGACAAGACGAGAGGCTGTTCTTGTATGAAGTTACTCTCTTGCAACCTACTTAGATCCACGTTACAAAGCTAAGTTATTTTCACCTAGTACATTAGAACGAGTTAAATCATCACTTGGCAAAGCAGTTGAAGAGCTTCAATCTCTTGAATCTCTTGAATCTGTCGCTTCGCCACCCACCAAAAGAATAAAAGTTTCAGTGACAGAACCAACACCTTCAACGAGCAAATCTATCACAGAATATCTCTCTCAGTTTCTTGAGTCAAGCAGCGATGACGAGACCTACGCAATGTCAAAAGATGTAGTAAAAATGATCGAGAGCTATCACCAAGAAAAACGCCTGGCTGCATGTGACAATCCTATTAGTTGGTGGAAAAATACGCAGAATATCTATCCATACTTGAGTAAACTTGCAAGGAAACATTTAGCCTGTCCTCCAACAAACGTACCAAGCGAGAGATTATTTAGCAGTGCTGGATTAATATATGATGAAAAGAGAAACAGACTGGCAGCAGAAAAGGCAGAAAAGTTAATGTTCCTTAAGCATAACCTTCCTATAATTAAGTTTGAACATTAAACGATGAACATCTTAGTTTACTTTATTTTAATTACTCATTTATAAATATGCCTAATAAAACATTAAACTTAATATAAATAGTTATCAAGCTAATTAAAGATCTCTTTCTATAAGGGTGGAGGTTGGGGAAAGAGGTCGGTGGGGTGCATTTGAGTTGAGTTCACGTCCCGCATCCTGGTAACACAATTATGGTTTCTAATTGTGGCTGAAACTCAACAAAATATAACGAATTTATTTGCAGACGAATTCACTAATTGATTTCTATATTAGTTAGATGCTTGATATTATTTTATATGTTCAGAGAAAAAGTACAGCAATTATTGTACAATTAATCAATTATACTACATTATAGCTACAGCTCTCTCTATATAATAACTTATTATATACGTTAAACACAACAAATCTCGAATATATCCTAAAAAATAACGAAAATGTAGACATCCGCATCCAACATCCGCATCCGCGGATATGAAAAAAATGACATCCGCTACATCACTAGACCAAATCTTGCACACTATTTGAGTGTGTAGAAAATTTTCCGTGGCACCCATTGCCATTGGTACCTCCTCGGTATGGGCCGCAAGGCCTTTTGAAGTACTTCTTTTCCTTGTAACTCCTTGTCTCTCTCTCTCTCTCTCTCTCTCTCTCTCTCTCGCGGCATAAAGTGGGAAAACAGGACTGCTGATGCTGAAGGGAGGAGGCTAGTTGACTTTGCTGATGAGAACTTCCTCACTCAGTGGGTCAACGAGCCTACACGAGGCGAAAGCGTTCTAGACTTAGTATTCACGACCGAAGACAACCTCGTCACTGGCCTCACCGTTGACGAATCGTTGGGCGGGAGTGATCACGGTCTTATTAGGTTCCGTGTGTGCGTCCCTCGGGTGAAACGTAGTAACTCGAGAGGCAGTAAGCTCGATCTCCGGCGGGCGAACTTTGTTAGCCTCATGGATAGCGTAGGAGAAATGGGGTTAGAGGTCGGTGGCGATGTTTGAGGGAGTGTGGAGTGCATTCCGGGACGAGTTTATGGTGCTGCAGTCTGCTGCCATACCCTCAAAACCGGTCACCCCTGCTTCAACGCAGCCTAAGTGGTTCAATCGTGACATCGCTTCGGCTATCCGAAATAGGAAAGTAGCGTATAGGAGGGCGAAGGCCAATCGTTCCCATAAGAACACTGAAGCGTATGTCCGCCTGTGTAGGGAAGTGAAGGCGAAGGTTAGGCTAGCGAAACGTAACGAAGAACTACGGGTGGCAAACCTCTGCAATGGGAACCCTAAGGAGTTCTTCAGGTATGTTAATAGTAGAAAGCCCATTAGAAGCATGATAGGTCCGGTAAAGGACGGAAGCGGCGTTCTGCGGACCTCGGACGCGGACATCGCCAATGTGCTTAATGAGTACTTTGCGGGAGTGTTCACCAGGGAGGACACCCGCATCATCCCCGAGCCAGGCGTGAGGCACGAAGGTGCTGGCCTGGATAATGTTCGATGTACCGCGACAGTCGTTGCCGATAGAATAGACAAACTGAGCGCGTTTAAGGCTCCTGGGCCAGACCAGTTTCTCCCCAGAGTGTTGCGGGAGGTGCGCGACCAGGTGGCTCCCCACCTGGCTACAGTCTTCAACAAATCGTTGGAGACGGGCCAGGTGCCTGGTGACTGGAGGGAAGCCAACGTGACCCCTATCTTTAAGAAAGGGGATCACGAAAGTCCAGGGAACTATCGTCCCATTAGTCTCACTTCAGTTGTAGGTAAATTATTAGAGGGGATAATAGCGGATAGGATCGTTGACCATTTGGATTCCTACAAGCTGCTTGGGGACTCCCAACATGGGTTTAGACGGCATAGGTCGTGTCTCACCAACTTGCTCGAGTTTTTCCACGTCATGTTGGGTGAGTACGATAAGAGTAGGGCGATTGATATACTTTATCTCGACTTTCAGAAAGCCTTTGATAAGGTACCTCACCGCCGGCTAATGGCGAAAGTGCGCGCGCTGGGTATCGGTCGGGAAATAGGTAGGTGGATTGAAAACTGGCTGAAGAATAGGCGGCAGAGGGTTGTAATTAAAGGTGCTAGTTCGGGTTGGGCCTCGGTCAATAGTGGGGTTCCTCAGGGTTCCGTTTTGGGGCCGCTGTTGTTTATCATTTGCATAAATGATATCGACGGTGGCATCGTCAGTCGGATCGCCAAATTCGCTGATGACACCAAGCTTGGGGCCAATGTTGGGACGCCCGAAGCGATCGAGGAACTGCGTGCGGACCTAGGTAGGATAGGAGAGTGGTCCTAAAAATGGCAAATGCCGTTTAACTTGGGTAAATGCAAAGTGATGCACATTGGCTACGCCAATCCCAAGTCGGACTACTCGATGTTGGGTAGTAATATCGAGGTGACTAATTTAGAAAAGGACTTGGGTGTGCTAATTAGCAGCGACCTTTAGTTTACGAAACAGTGTGTAGAGGTGGAAAAGAAAGCCCAGAAACTATTGGGTTATATCAGGAGGCAATTTCAGTTTCGGAACAAGGAGATTGTGCTCTCACTGTACAATTCCCTTGTTCGGCCGCACCTGGAGTATGCTGTGCAGTTCTGGTCGCCCACCCTCAGGAAAGATATTGTGAGGCTGGAGCGAGTGCAGGCGAGGGCCACAAAGTTAATCCCTTCCGTTAGGCATATGGGCTTCAATCGACGGTTACGCGCCCTGAACTTGTTTTCGCTTGAAACTCGGAGGCTGCGCGGTCAACTGATCGAGGTTTTGAAGCTCTTACGCGGGTTCAACGATGTCGATTTTAGAAGTACAGTATGTTTAGTTTAAATGATAACCCAACTCGCAACAATGGTTGGAAGTTGGATTTGAAACGGTTTAGGACTAGTGTGTGTGGGAATTACTTTACGTATAAGATCTGTGACACATGGAACAGGTTACCTTCGGAAGTTGTGAACAGTTCCTCTGTGGATCAGTTCAAGAAAAGGGTAGACGAAATCTTGCACACTATTTGAGTGTGTAAAGACATTTAGGACCTCAGTCTGCGGAAATTTCTTTTCCTATAAAATAGTTAATATCTGGAACCAACTTCCCTCAGAGGTTGTTTCCAGTCAAAGTGTAAATCTGTTTAAAAATAGGCTAGACAAAGTACTGAACACACTCATAGTTTAAGATTAAAACCTCAGAAAACTCTGCAGGAGTTCGCTTGCTCGGTGTCTCTGTGAGCAAGCTAAATATAGAGCTATTTATATATTCTCCACTTTCCTGTAAAATTTCCTTGGCTATTTTTCCAGGGTCAAGGTATTTTCTTCAACCTTTTTCCGTACCTGCCTCTGGCAGGGAGGGAGCGGAGGGTGGGGAGAGAGCCTTCTACTTTTCTATCCAGTTTTCTACTACTGCTAGGATAGTTGAAAGAAAAATAAACTTTTACAAAATTTCCCTGGCACCCGTTGCCATTGGTACCTCCTCGGTATGGGTCGCAAGGCCTTTTGAGGTACTTCTTTTCCTTGTAACTCCTTGTAACTCTCTCTCTCTCTCTCTCTCTCTCTCTCTCTCTCTCTCTCTCTCTCTCTCTCTACGCCAATCCCAAGTCGGACTACTCAATGTTGGGGAGTCATATCGAGGTGACTGATTTAGAAAAGGACTTGGGTGTGGCAATTAGCAGCGACCTTAAGTTTACGAAACAGTGCGTAGAGGTGGAAAAGAAAGCCCAGAAACTATTGGGTTATATCAGGAGGCAATTTCAGTTTCGGAACAAGGAGATTGTGCTCTCTCTGTACAATTCCCTTGTTCGGCCGCACCTGGAATATGCTGTGCAGTTCTGGTCGCCCACCCTCAGGAAAGATATTGAGAGGCTGGAGCGAGTGCAGGCGAGGGCCACAAAGTTAATCCCTTCCGTTAGGCATATGGGCTACAATCGACGGTTACGCGCCCTGAACTTGTTTTCGCTTGAAACTCGGAGGCTGCGCGGTCAACTGATCGAGGTTTTGAAGCTCTTACGCGGGTTCAACGATGTCGATTTTAGAAGCATGTTTAGTTTAAATGATAACCCAACTCGCAATAATGGTTGGAAGTTGGATTTGAAACGGTTTAGGACTAGTGTGTGTGGGAATTACTTTACTTATAAGATCTGTGACACGTGGAACAGGTTACCTCCAGAAGTTGTGAACAGTTCCTCTGTGGATCAGTTCAAGAAAAGGGTAGACGAAATCTTGCACACTATTTGAGTGTGTAAAGACATTTAGGACCTCAGTCTGCGGAAATTTCTTTTCCTATAAAATAGTTAATATCTGGAACCAACTTCCCTCAGAGGTTGTTTCCAGTCAAAGTGTAAATGTGTTTAAAAATAGGCTAGACAAAGTACTGAATACTCTCATAGTTTAAGACTAAAACATAAGAAAACTCTGCAGGAGATCGCTTGCACAGTGTCTCTGTGAGCAAGCTAAATATAGAGCTATTTATATATTCTCCACTTTCCTGTAAAATTTCCTTGGCTACTTTTCCAGGGTCAAGGTATTTTCTTCAACCTTTTACCGTACCTGCCTCTGGCAGGGAGGGAGCGGAGGGTGGGGAGAGAGCCTTCTACTTTTCTATCCAGTTTCCTACTACTGCCAGGATAGTTGAAAGAAAAATAAACTTTTACAAAATTTTCCCTGGCACCCGTTGCCATTGGTACCTCCTCGGTATGGGCCGCAAGGCCTTTTGAGGTACTTCTTTTCCTTGTAACTCCTTGTAACTCTCTCTCTCTCTCTCTCTCTCTCTCTCTCTCTCTCTCTCTATATATATATATATATATATATATATATATAATATATAAACCTACGTAGGAGGGTTAAGTCCTTAATTAGATCAGCCAAACGTGATGAAGAAGCTAGAGTTGCCTCACTCTGTAAAGTTAACCCTAGAGAATTTTTTGCCCATGTTAATAGCAGAAAGCCAATTAAAAATTCTGTAGGCCCCTTAAAAGATAGAAATGGCTTACTGAAATTTGGTGATAAAGATATAGCTAATACGTTAAACGAGTTCTCCATTACAGTCTTCACAGAGGAAGACACAATAGAAGTGCCAAGTCCTCGGATTACATATGATGGTGACCAGCCCGTAGAGACCATAAGTTTTACGAGAAATGATGTACAACAATTAATTGATAAGATGAACAAATACAAATCACCTGGCCCCGACTTATTTCTTCCAAGGGTATTAAAAGAGGTTAGCCACAATGTTGTTGACAACTTAGTAACCATATTCAAACAATCAATCGAGTTAGGGAAAGTTCCAACAGACTGGAAGTTAGCAAATGTAACACCAATCTTTAAAAAGGGTGATAGGGAAAATCCTTGTAATTATCGCCCGATCAGTTTAACATAAGTTGTCGGCCAACTGTTGGAATCCATCATTACAAAACGTATTGTGTATCACCTTGAATCTAACAATCTAATTTTTTATTCTCAACATGGATTTAGGCGACATAGATCCTGTCTGACAGACCTGTTAGAGTTTTTCCATAATATGCATACACTGTACGATGCAAGTAGAGCAATAGATATAGTGTATCTCGACTTTCAAAAAGCCTTTGACAGAGTCCCTCACGCTAGATTGATAGCTAAAGTCAAAGGACTAGGAATCACCGGGCTCGTTT
Organism: Bathynomus jamesi; assembly: GCA_023014485.1. NCBI lineage: Eukaryota > Metazoa > Arthropoda > Malacostraca > Isopoda > Cirolanidae > Bathynomus > Bathynomus jamesi. The sequence goes on along the minus strand of JAJOZX010006790.1, from coordinate 81,176 downwards.
CCAACTGGATTGAGGATTGGTTAAAAGATAGAATGCAGAGAGTGCTAATAAATGGAGTGGCTTCGGAGTGGGCGCCCGTCACGAGTGGTGTCACACAGGGTTCCGTTCTGGGTCCTTTACTTTTTATCATCTATATTAACGATATAGACATCGGGCTTCTAAGTGCAATCTCCAAATTTGTCGACGATACGAAATTAGGAAGTAGTGTAGGTACTGAGGAGTGCGTAAGAACGCTTCAGAACGATCTTGATAGGTTGGGCGAATGGTCTGCTACTTGGCAGATGCCATTCAACTTGGACAAATGTAAGGTAATGCACATAGGTTATAAAAACCCGAAGACCGATTACTCTCTCTTGGGAAGGAACTTGACTGAGACCGATCTAGAGAAAGACTTAGGAGTCTATATCAGCAACGATCTGAAACCGTCGAAGCACTGTGCAGAAGTCGAAAAGAGGGCCTTAAAATTATTAGGTTATATTAAAAGACAGTTCCAGTTTCGGAACAAGGAGACTGAAATGTGTCTTTATAATTCTCTAGTCAGACCTCAACTGGAATACTGTGCGCAGTTTTGGTCTCCATCCCTCAGGAAGGACATAGAAAGGTTAGAAAGAGTACAATCAAGGGCTACAAAATTGATCCCTTCAATGAGAATGCAAAGCTACCAACGGAAATTGGAGCGCCTAAATCTGTTTAGCTTAGAGACGAGGAGGTTGCGGGGTCAACTTATTCAAGTCTTCAAGATGCTCAAAGGAATAGACAGGGTAGATTACAGAAACTTATTCTCACTTAATGCCAATCCGACAAGAAATAATGGGTTTAAACTGGAACTAAAGACATTTAGGACCTCTGTCTGCGGAAATTTCTTTTCCTATAAAATAGTTAATATCTGGGAACCAACTTCCCTCAGAGGTTGTTTCCAGTCAAAGTGTAAATGTGTTTAAAAATAGGCTAGACAAAGTACTGAACACACTCATAGTTTAAGATTAAAACCTCAGAAAACTCTGCAGGAGTTCGCTTGCTCGGTGTCTCTGTGAGCAAGCTAAATATAGAGCTATTTATATATTCTCCACTTTCCTGTAAAATTTCCTTGGCTACTTTTCCAGGGTCAAGGTATTTTCTTCAACCTTTTTCCGTACCTGCCTCTGGCAGGGAGGAAGCGGAGGGTGGGGAGAGAGCCTTCTACTTTTCTATCCAGTTTTCTACTACTGCTAGGATAGTTGAAAGAAAAATAAACTTTTACAAAATTTTCCGTGGCACCCGTTGCCAGTGGTACCTCCTCGGTATGGGCCGCAAGGCCTTTTGAGGTACTTCTTTTCCTTGTAACTCCTTGTAACTCTCTCTCTTCTCTCTCTCTCTCTCTCTCTCTCTCTCTCTCTCTCTCATAAAAACCATTGGAAACTTTGTTAAAGTAACTTCACATTAATTTACCTTGAAGAAAATTCAAAACCGGGAAAAAAAAACTCACCCAAACTTTATTTATATGAAACCCTATAAAATAAAATTACATTCCTCGTCCTTGTAATAATAATTCGTCTCAAGCCACGAGAAAGCGAGAACAATACTTGACTTTTAAAAGAAAAGTAGAAAAATCTATTCCGAGAAAAAGACAAATTGCTTTCCTTGTTATCCGTTATGTAAATTCCGGATGTAAAATGGATGTTTCCATTTCTTTACGAGACAAAGATAAACTTATTTCCATCTATTCTGGTCGAAATAACTGTAGAGTTGATTCATTTTATACACTTACTTATCTTTTCACCTTTTTTTATATCAGTTAACTTTAGTTTTGATGGAAAGAGAATATATATATTGTATTTATATCCTGCCAACAAAATTTATCATTATATATAATTGACGCGTTCGGTGGAGAAGGGGCGAACGCAACATTTTCGAATTATGCCACAAAATGCAGTTAAAGTTTGTAAACTTTAAACCTTTGTATTTTTCCGGTTTATTGAAATGTTGTATGAATTTGAACACATATTTGAGTAAAATATTGTTGTGTAATATGTCGATATAATAAAACGCCAAGAAATTTTACAATATTATTTATTGATAGCTTCTGATGTTAACTGGTGTAATCCATTATTTGGTCCTCTTCGTCGAATGTTGTATTACCTGCTTCAACTGTTTCGGTTTCTTCCAGTTCATTTAACAATCTTGTATAATAGTTCACTGCAGTTGCAGGCATTAGGTCTGATAATTCTTTGAGATCTTTTATTTTTTCCTTAGTTATTGGCAGCAATTGGGAATACTTTGGTTGCAGTGTCTGCTGGGCTAGATTGAATAAACTGACACTGTAGAATTTTTTCCCTTTCTGCAGTCTGACGGGATGGCTATTATCTGGGGTTGTGCGGTATGCAGTAGATATTACGTAGCCTTCTTTGTGTTGAAAGTCAAATATTAACTTTCTTGCATCTGTAAATTTAGTAGTTGTTGATTTCCTAATGACAATGCACGTTTTTAGGACGTCAAAATCGAGAAAATCAGCCTGTTTCATTTCTACAACTAGGAAGCGCTGCGAAACGGCTGTAGTTATGGCCGTAACATAATCTTTTTTGGTGTAAATAATATTGCTGTAATTATTTTTTATATTTTGTTCAATTTGGCCAAATTGAGCATCACAGGGCATTGTCGAGTGACCAGAAAGTAGATAGATGTGTTCAATGTGAAGCAATGATGCGGAGTGAATTTCTCTGAGATAAATTAAAACCTAAATTTTACCGTGAAAGAGTGCAGACTAACATCTAATTTTTTGCATAGGTAAAGCAAAGGTTTTAAAGGATAATTATACGACAAAAAACTCATTTTTCGAATTTTGTGGCGTTCGCCCCTTCTCCACCGAACGCGTCATATACAGTATGTTAATCAATCTGTGAAACCAGTCATTTCGCGTAATGCCTAAAAATTTCGGGCATTTCGCGTAATACCTTTGACCCTTAAGCATGGGTAACACGCATTAGTAACCTAACCTAACCACCCGAACTTAACCTAACCTAACCACCCGAACTTAACCTAACCTTCAGGAAGTCATTAATCACTTAATCGAATTACGCGAAATGTCTAAAATTTTTAGGCATTACGTGATATGACTGGTTTCAACAGTTTGACTAACATATATATATATATATATATATATATTATATATATATATATATATATATATATATATATATATATATATATATATATTATATATATGTGTGTGTGTGTGTTAGTGGTGGACCGGATGTCAGTTTTTCAGCATATGCGGATGCGGATCTTTAATTTCAGTATCCGCGGATGCGGATATTTAGTTAATCTATCAATATATATATAGAATATGAATATGAATTTTTTCAAATTTCGTGCTATTACTATTATGTCAGGCAATGCATAAGAATTAAAATTAATATTAATGTTTTCATTATGATAAAAATAATAACTTTCTCAAGAGTTTCAGGCACAGAAAATTCAATGAAACAAGTTTCATTCAATTTTCTGTGTTACCGGGTATTTATATTTTGAGGTTTATATATTTGTTTGTTCATTAATAATTAATACTTTACATGTAATGTGCATGACTGGGCCTTATAAGCTACTTTATAAGCTAATTTAATTGTAAATTGCATAATTTATTAGAGATAATATCCGCATAACATCCGCAGTCAGAAGTGCGGATGTTAAAATCGATGCGGATATCCGGTCCACCACTAATATATATATATATATATATATATATATATATATATATATAATAATTTACAATTTTCAAATTCTATTAAATATTTTGTAGAATTCCATTTGGCCGAAAGCACTTAAAGAGTCAATATTGAGTGTTTACCAATACGGAAAAGGGCCCTAAAATATTTTAATTGGAAACTGGAAATTAAAACCAATATCACTGAAACACTTTTAGTTACTTTTAGTCGTTTTTCGGCAGTAATAAAGCTGTGTTTGGTTTTCCAATATCCGATATTGATAACCTTAATTGTGAGCAGGTTTTATATACACTATGTATGAGAGGGAGGGAGGGAGGGGGAGGAGGGAGAGGGAGGGGAGGGAGGGAGAGGGAGGGAGAGGTACGGGATGGAGGGGGAGGGAGAGGAGTTAAAAAGATAAGAGGAAGCCTCAAAGACCTTCCGGTCCACTCTGGGAGGTCCCGTTATTAAACTAGCTTATTTTCCTTACAACTATCCTAACAGTAGTAGAAAACTGGATAGAAAAGTATAAGGCTCTCTCCCCACCCTCCGCTCCCTCACTGCCAGAGGCAGGTATAGAAAAAGGTTGAAGAAAATACCTTGACCCTGGAATAGTACCCAAGGAAATTTTATGGGAAAGTGGAGAATATATAAGAAAGCTCTATAATTACGCATGCCCACATAGACGAACTCCTGCAGAGTTACGTTATGTTTTAGTCTTAAACTATGAGAGTATTCGGTACTTTGTCTAGCCTATTTTTAAACACATTTACACTTTGGCTTGAAACAACCTCTGAGGGAAGTTGGTTCCAGATATTAACTATTTTATAGGAAAAGAAATTGCCGCAGACAGAGGTTCTAAGTGTCTTTAGTTCCAGTTTAAACCCATTATTTCTCGTCGGATTGGCATTAAGTGAGAATAAGTTTCTGTAATCTACCCTGTCTATTCCATTGAGCATATTGAAGACTTGAATAAGCTGACCGCGCAACCTCCTCGTCTCTAAGGTAAACAGATTTAGGCGCTCCAATCTCCCTTGGTAGTTTTGCATTCTCACTAAAGAGAGAAATTTTGTAGCCCTTGCTTGTACCCTTTGTAACCTTTTTATATCCTTCCTAAGGGACGGAGACCAAAATTGCACACAATATTCCAGTTGAGGTCTGACTAGTATATTATAAAGAGATATTACAGTCTCCTTGTTCCGAAACTGGAATTGTCTTTTAATATAACCTAATATTTTTATGGCCCTCCTTTCGACTTCCGCACGGTACTTCGACGGTTTGAGATCATTACTGATATAGACTCCTAAGTCTTTCTCTAGATCGGTCTCAGTCAAGTTGCTTCCCAAGAGAGTAATCGGCCTTCGGGTTTTTATAACCTATGTGCATTACCTTGGATTTGTCCAAGTTAAATGGCATCTGCCAAGTAGCAGACCATTCGCCCAACCTGTCAAGATCATTTTGAAACGTTCTTACAAGCATCCTCATTACTTACACTGTTTCCTAATTTCGTATTGTCTGCAAATTTTGAAATTGCACTTAGAAGCCCGACGTCTGTATCGTTAATATCGATGATAAAAAGTAGAGATCCCAGAACCGAACCCTGTGGGACACCACTGATGACAGGCGCCCATTCCGAAGCTACCCCATTTATTACCACTCTCTGCTTACTATCTTTTAACCAATTTTTTAATCCAGTTGAAAACGAGTCCGTGGTTCCTAGTCCTCTGACTTGAGCCATCAATCTCGCTTGAGGGACTTTCTCAAAGGCTTTTCGAAAGTCGATATACACTCTATCTTGCATCGTATAGAGTATGCATATTATGGAAAAACTCAAAGGTTTGTCAGACAAAATCTATGTCGTCTAAATACATGTTGGGAATAAAAAATTAGATTGTTAGATTCGAGATGATACACGCAATACGTTCTGTAATGATGGATTCCAACAATTTGCCGACAATTGATGTTAAACTGATCGGGCGGTAATTACAAGGATTTTCCCTATCACCCTTTTTAAAGATTGGTGTTACATTTGCTAACTCCCAGTCGGTTGGAACTTTCCATAACTCGATTGATTGTTTGAATATAGTTACTAAGTCGTCAACAACATTGTGCTAATCTCTTTTAATACCCTTGGAAGAAATAAGTCGGGACCAGATGATTTGTATTTATTCATCTTGTCAATTAGTTGCTGTACCTCATCTCTCGTAAAACTTTTAGTACACCATTTCTATCTTTTAGGGGACCTACAGAATTTTTAATTGGCTTTCTGTTATTAACAGAGACAGACTCTCTTATAAATAAACTGTTATCTATAATAATAAAAGGACGTGTGTGTGTGTGTGTGTGTTCCAGCCAAAGGTCCAAAATGGAAGCAGTTACAAACATGAAACTTGACACACATATTGATTAGGTCCCGAGGTTGTGCACTAGGGTGGATCGATTTTACATTTTTTTCGATTTCCATATTCTAATAGAGACAAAAACTTGCGCATGCATGAGAAAATAGCCTCTGCAAAATCTTAGCTTAATAGGTAATCATCTTCTGCCCCCGGCAGAGCGATGAAAATCATATTTTAGTAGTCAAAAACGTATTTTTCTTATAATTTTTAAAATATTTCAATATGCATCAAAATTATTCCTAATAACTATAAAGTCGATGTAAAAGACCTCATATGATCGTTTTTCCAAGCGCGTTGTCCTACGTTAATATCTTTTGCCCCCGGCAACAACGTCAATGTTGAAAAAATAGGTAATTTATATACATATTTTCAGATCGGCTCTTTGTCTTAAATAATGCATTTATATATTTCCCATAGCATTTATATCGTTGCTTAGGCATGAAATAACACACACACATGCCTATTACACGGTAATGAATTATCACCGAAAAACTTCCAATTACAGAATTCGATGCCATTCCATCTCCCGACATTGACATAGATGATGCCGAGTTGAGCACTGACCAAAAATATTTGTTAGGCATCTACAGAGCAGTGTCGAGCGGTAGCTGCTCTTCAGCTCTCGCGGCTCGAAATCCAGGTAAGATGGAGCATTCCAGGTGGCTGACAACAGCAAATAGATTTCTGCGCCTCTATGTTTCAACCAGTGAACCCTCCAGCACCTTCAACGAAATTGTGCGATTCATTATGACAGTTTACGCACCAATTTGGTTTAAGATAAAGAAAAACTCCAGTTTCACTGAGGGCGCAAAACATTTTTTCGAAATGATGCGTCTCTCTCGGACCATGCCTCAAAGATCTAAGACAATTGCCAACAAAGTCCTCCGTAGAAATTCTTTCTTTGCTCACCCAGAAAATATTTTGATCTCCATGCTACATGCCGATGAGCAACACACAAGAGAATTGGGATGGAGAAGAATATTAAAAGCACGATCAAAACAATCACCAGCGGGGGAAATTCGAGCCTTCGCCATGCCTGAGCTGCTCTACGATAGTCAAAAGTATTACGAAATGATCAACTGGCAAACGGCTGAGGTGACCGAACCCCCCGTTACAAAAACAATACCTGATACCCGAATAAAAGAGTTTGTTGAGACGGGAGACCAGCCTGATGGACTGATCCCACTATTCCCTTGTCATACTCAAGCGGTCGAGAGACTCATCAAATTAGTAACCGAAGCCTCTGCCAGTGTAAGTGGAATAGAAGAGAGGACGGATTCATCCGCTCCCGTCTTCACTCCCAAACAAAAATTCCACGATTTGATTCTAAGAAAGATTACCGTATGTAAATCGACATGCAGCCAAAGGAAGGGTGGTTGGGGCTGGATAGGGTGGAACTCGACGTACAGCCACCTCCTCGTCGTGAGTTCTGGGTTGCTAATTTTATAAAATTAGCAAGGGAGGAGCTGTACTTAGTACTTATCGTACTTATAACATCGCATTAACGTAATTATAATCCACATTTAGACTTTTCTCGGGGACAGAAGATATTACTCTAGAGTCATAAAATTTTGCGTGTGTGTTATTTCATGCCTAAGCAACGATATAAATGCTATGGGAAATATATAAATGCATTATTTAAGACAAAGAGCCGATCTGAAAATATGTATATAAATTACCTATTTTTTCAACATTTGACGTTGTTGCTGGGGGCAAAAGATATTAACGTAGGACAACGCGCTTGGAAAAACGATCATATGAGGTCTTTTTCATCGACTATATAGTTATTAGGAATAATTTTGATGCGTATTGAAATATTTTAAAAATTATAAGAAAAATACGTTTTTGACTACTAAAATATGATTTTCATCGCTCTGCCGGGGGCAGAAGATGATTACCTATTAAGCTAAGATTTTGCAGAGGCTATTTTCTCATGCATGCGCAAGTTTCTGTCTCTATTAGAATATGGAAATCGAAACAAATGTAAAATCGATCCACCCTATTGTGCACCTGGGTATTGATTGCCCGGTTAGGTCAACACTACACCCTTGACGATTGGTTAAGTCGTGATATTTTCGATAGCTTTAACGAAAATATCACGACTTAACCTAACCAATCGTCAAGGGCGTACAATTAACCTAACCGGACATTCAATTGACCTACCCTGGCATTCAATTAATCTAATCGGGCATTCAGTTGACCTAACCGGGCATTCAGCTGACCTAGCCGAGCATTCAACTTGACGATTGGTTAGATTAAGTCATGATATTTTCGTTAGCTTTAACGAAAATATCACGACTTAACCTAACCAATCGTCAAGGGCGTACAATTAACCGAACCGAGCATATAGTGTAATATATATATATATATATATATATATATATATATATATACTAGCAAAAAGATCGGCGCTACGTGCCGATTTTGCTAGATCTGCGGTGCTTGGGCCTTCTACTCAAACCGAATTGTGGGCCTATGGCGTATTTTATTTTGAACATCAGTAGCCCTTTAACTGAATATCATTCCTATTCCTCTCACCTTGGGCCTCAGTAATTGGGGTGCCTGCGACCTTTCAATTACTGGCGAACCAATTATTCTGTCAATAAAACTACAGAAAAGAACGGAGCCATGAAAATCTGGTAAATTTTGACAAGTGTACATTACAGGCTTTGTAAATCAAAACTATGTTTTTCCGATGGCTTTTGATGCGGTTTGAACGAAGGTTAATTTCGTTCAAACAACATCAAACAAATCTGAAAAACATAGTTTTAATATATAACCTAACTTAACCTAACCTAAAATTCCAAAATTCCTCAAAAGCTGTAATGTACTCGTGTAAAAAAATACTGAAAATCTAAAGCTTCACAAATCTTGATACAATGAGCTCGGATGTGAAGCTTGAGATTTTCATGAGTGCGTTCTTTTCTATAGTTTTATTGACCAAATAATTGAGCCGACAGTAATTGGGGGTTCGATTGGGGGTTCATAGTCATGAAACTCTTAAGCTTCACAAATCTTGACACAATTTGAAGCTCGAGATTTTCATGGCTCCGTTCTTTTCTATAGTTTTATTGCGGTGCTGGGGCCTTTGGGCCTAGTAATTGGTAGCGGGGGTGGCTGGTCACACACATATTTTCGCTCATTACTTATCACCACCATCCACCATACGAAGTTTGGTCGAAATCGGTTCAGAAACGCAAAAGTTTTTTCTGCGGACAGACAGACGGACAGACAGACAGACAGACGGACAGACAGACAGACAGACAGACACACACACACACACACACACACACACACACACACACACATTTTCGGTGAATTATAGTAGTAATAACGAAAATATCACGACTTAACCTAACCAATCGTGAAGGGCGTACAGTTGACCTAACCGGGCATTCAATAATTTTACCGTAGGTTTCGATATATATAACTGGGCCCGAAGGCCCCCAGCACCGCGATAAAACTATAGAAAAGAACGCAGCCATGAAAATCTTGAGCTTTACATTGTGTCAACATTTGTGAAGCTTTAGAGTTTCATGACTATGAACCCCCAATTGAACCCCCCAATTACTGTCGGTTCAATTATTTGGTCAATAAAGCTATAGAAAAGAATGCAGTCATGAAAATCTTGAGTTTCACATTGCCACTCGTAATAATAACACTGGTATGCATATGAAATGTTTTTGTCTGCTGTGAGGGTTTTTTCAACTCATATTATATAATTCGACCATGCTGAATTCGAAAATGACATTGGTTTTCCTCAATCAGGTCCGGTTTTTTCTCTATTGGCCATTTATTATAAGTCCAATTTTATCCCCAAATTTATTGATTTTTTTAGCTTAAACACTGTAGATACGAGTAATATTATAAGAACACTCGTGAAAAATGAAAACATTGTGTGAATAAATACTTTTATTCATACAATGAATATGGAAAAAAGTTTATTGAGGAAGGAATGAAGTTTTTTTGGCTTTCCGTCTGTGTTTTTCTTCGGGCACGTCTCGCTTCAAACACCAGCAATAGTCCGCCAGCATATTGATATCCCAGTTTCCCTGGTACCTCTCTTCCATTATTTTGATATCTTGGTGAAATCGTTCACCCTGTTCCTCACTATAATCCCCGCAATTTTCAGGAAAATAGTCCAAGTGGGACCACAAAAAGTGCATTTTTATGGACATGCGCGACCCATGAGCTTTGAAAGCTTCCATCAAGTTTTCGACAACGGACTCGTACTCTGGACTTCTACGCTTGCCAAGAAAATCAGTGACAACTGATTTGAATGCCTGCCAGGCATTCTTCTCAGTTGGAGTCATTGCGTTTTCGAACTGAGTATCCTTGATCAAAGTTCGAATGCTGAACCCTCCTTATTCATTGATTTGATGAAATTTTTCATCAAGCCCAGCTTAATATGAAGTGGTGGGAGCAAAATTTTTGTTGGTGGTACAAGAAGCACTGAAACGACATTATGCGACCAAGGTTCAAAATTCTCTCTGGATGCCCATTCACGCTGTGCATAGTGCTTCTCATCCGCTCGGCTATCCCATTTGCAGAGGAAACATGGGTATTTCGTGTATCCCCCTTGCATTCCCAATACAAATGCCACAATCTGAAAAAAAATGAAAATATTTAAAGAATTTAGAGAATTTGTTCTATCAGATAAAAAAATCTATGCATTGGACTGTATCACTTCTGTGGGGAAGTTAAGTGTTCTTATACACTCTCAAATAACCTTTGGAAAAACAACATAGTCAATAGCAATAGTTTACTTATGATATTAGTATTACCTTCAAATCTCCACAGATCCTCCAGTTATGTTGGTCGTATACGAGAGCATCCAGTAAAATTTTCATGTTATCGTAGCTCTCAGTAAGTTGTACGGAATGTGCTACAGGGACTGATGCAACCCTATTCCCAATGTTGAGAAGTACTGCTTTCAAACTTCGTTTAGACGAGTCTATAAATAGCCTCCATTCTGATGCGTTATATGGCAGGCCCAAGGATTCGATTAGCCCCTCAACATTGCAGCAGTACACTAAGGAAGAGGTATTTTCGTGCACTGCAAAAAACTTGAGGAATTCTTCCTCTCGTTTCCTATACCAGGAGAATGTTGTTCTCGGAGCCAGCAAGTTGTCCTCTCGAAGTCGTGAGCCCAAGATCTCGGCAGCTAATTTGGAAAGTCCTAAATCCCTGGTAAGATCATTAAGTTTGGCCTGGTTGAGAGGCCTCGGCTCATTTGAAGCGGTATTTTGAGGTATATACGACTGGGACTGGTCATTGGCATTGGTCATTGATTCATCATCAGAATCATCGAAGTCCAGGGTTTGAGGTGGGTCGGGTATTGGAATTCCAGGACCATGGGGTACAGGTCTCATAGCAGAAGGAATGTCAGGGTATACAACAATGTGTTTATTCTTCTTGTTAACTCCTGAAAATAGAAACACAGAAACATGGATATAAAACTTGCATATGAAATAGAAGAAGCATTCAGACAGTGGCGGCTCGTGAGGGAAGGCTGCGGTCTGTAAGATATGAAATAGGTCGATGGAGTCTGTATATTTTCTTTCTTTTTCATTCATATTGTCCCTTCGGGGACAATATGAATGAAAAAGAAAGAAAATATACAATCATTGTATATGTAAATGTAACTTGTATAACAATATGTATGTGTAAATGTATTTTCTATAACAATATGTATATGTAAATGTATGATTACCATTATGGTGAATATTATGCTATATATGGTGAATATTACATTATGGTGAATATTATGTCAAGTTTCATACGAGGATTTCAAAATATTTAAGAAAAATAAATTTATAAGCCCACCTTAGAGGTTTGTCATGCAGAAATAGCAATCTGTCACGTGATCCTTTCCTTCTCTCCAAATCATGGGAATTCCAAAAGGCAAAGATTTCGCTCTGCCTTTGCTCCATCTTCTCAAATTTTCAATGCACGTCTTGCAGCACATATGAGGGGCGAAATTTTTGTCCTGGTCCCCTAGCTTAATTCCAAAGTATGCTCTATACATTGTCTTCACAAATTTAGTGATTTGGGACTGGTTATTTGGCATGGTAACCGTCCCACATATGTAGCAAAATCTATTGGGATCATTTTTACACGCTCTATTCATTATGAAATATTTTATCTATATGCCTGAAAAGTAAAAAAAGATATTATACAAGTGAAACAAGTGATGATAGATGTTACTGTTCCAATTCCGCTTTGACAAAATCATGAAAAATTCTATTTTACTTATGAGGCCATAGCCGGATAACCTGAGCTGATTGAGAAAAACGGATTGCAGATTCGAAATCAGCAGGAAAAACTCTATAAGAATCACTTACAAAACCCTTGACAGCAAAATTGATGCATACCAGTGTAATAATAAAAAAGAAAATTTGTTGCTCCAGTTTTAAAAGACCCCCAGCACCGCGGTCTTGCGGTATTCTATGTAACGGATTATAATTCTACGCATCGGCATATTTACCTAAGAAAACCCGTCTGTAAGACGGGCGGGTGTGCTAGTTGTTATTTAATTTCAGAAACGGCCTCGGCGTTCATAGCGTCATTAATATACTGTACGTATATAAAGGCAAAGGTGACATCCAAGAAGATCATTTTCCCACGACGTCGGTATGAATGTGCCCCAAGGGGTAACTGAGACGCCCACTAATATGTATAAGTGTGTCCCGAAATGAATATACAAACAACAAATATTGTTTTATTTTTACAGGTATCGAAAATTTTTTTTAAATGTGTTTAAGGAGATTTTGAATTTTCATGAGTTGCTTATATTTATGATGTAAAAAATTCATAATTAAAGGTTTTCATGTGAAATATGTGATTAAGTAAAAAATTATAAAATGAAACCGATGCGCACATACATAGACTTACATAGCACATATAGCAGCTATTGTACTGTACTGTACTGTACTGTACTCATAATATTGCAATTTTAGGCCGTTAAGCGTGTAGGCTACGTCCCAAAGAGGGTGTCATTTTTAATTAAAGCCTAATAGGCTATTGCTATTATCTGCAAATCTCAAATCTGTCCACAGATTTGAAATTTGCAGGGACCCTGATGGTGCTCACGAATCTTAGATCTAAGCTTGATAAATAAACATACATCTAATTATGTTGCTACATTTTTGTCCCAAAATACTATTATTTCAGCAAAGTAGATAGGGAATTTTGGACCACCCGTATAATAAAAATTTGTTTCTGGTATATTCATTTTTGGACACCTTATATATGTGTACCCTGAAATGGGCGTAGGAGGGAAATGGTGAGGCTAACTTTGGAACAAAGGAAGAACATTTAGGAGTGGTACTGGAAGTATGAAAATGTTAGGGAAATGCAGCGTGTCTGGATACGAGAGTGTGGAACAACAGCCCCAACTCATACAACAATTAGTCGCATACGTGATAAATTTGAAGAACATGAAACCGTCCGAAATGTGAATAAACTCGAGTACGGTCGAGAACGGACAGCGCGAAGTGAAGAAAATGTGAAAAATGTAACAACAGCATACCGGCGTTCTCCAAAACAGTCAACAAGGCGCTGTGCACGTGAATCAGGGATCATTCAACAGACCGTTCATCGTATTTTAAAGGAATTAAAGTGGAAATCGTACATATCTAGGTTTTTGAATGCTCTTAACGAGGATGATCTTGATAGAAGAGTTCTGCGGGTGGTTCACTGCTATGAGTAATGAACAATGTGAATTTGAGGATAAGATAATTTGATCTGATGAAACTACTTTCAAAATGAATAGCCAAATAAATCGTCACAACGGTGTGTTTTGGGCAGTGCAAAACCCAAACATTTGTATGGAAAATCATATTAATTTGCCAGTCCTTAACGGTGTGGTTTGGGTTTTCTTCTCGTGGCATTGTTGGTTCATTCTTTTTTAATGGTACTGTAACAGATCAAAATTATCTGAAAATGTTGCGTAATGATGCCGTTCCCGCAATACGACATCTGTATGGGGATCATGAAGTTTACTTTCAGCATCATGGCGCACTGCCACATTATCACAGAGATTTCCGAACTTTTCTCGATAGTGTGTTTCCTGGGGTGTGGCTAAGTCGTCGTGGAACCGCTACTGAATCTCCTCCAAGGTTGCCTGATCTTACATTTCTGGACTTCTATTTGTGGTGGTACCTGAAGGACAAAGTGTATGGTACTAAATACTAACCATCAAAATGTGCAACCCTTACAGGAAGCGATTGTTCAGGAAGTACGCAAAATCTCAACTAATATGAACACTGTTGTGTACCGATCTGTTTTGGAAGTTGCGCCATATGTTTGCGTGTAAATGGTGGACATTATGAACATTTAACATAAAATGACTATTAAATGTTGTTTTTAGAATTTACTTATCTACAGAGTAAAGATTTTTTGTTAAATGCAATTAGCATCCAAAATAAATATTCAAAATGTGTGTACATTATTTTGAATCACCCTGTTAAGATAAATAGATAAATATAAATGTTAAATAATCGTTAGTTAACGGTACAATAGCTCTCTCTCTCTCTCTCTCTCTCTCTCTCTCTCTCTCTCTCTCTCTCTCTCTCTTTATCTCGACTTTCAGAAAGCCTTTGATAAGGTACCTCACCGCCGGCTAATGGCGAAAGTGCGCGCGCTGGGTATCGGTGGGGAAATAGGTAGGTGGATTGAAAACTGGCTGAGGAATAGGCGGCAGAGGGTGGTAATTAAAGGGGCTAGTTCGGGTTGGGCCTCGGTCACTAGTGGGGTTCCTCAGGGTTCCGTTTTTGGGCCACTGTTGTTTACCATTTACATAAATGATATCGACGGTGGCATCGTCAGTCGGATCGCCAAATTCGCTGATGACACCAAGCTTGGGGCCAATGTTGGGACGCCCGAAGCGATCGAGGAACTGCGTGCGGACCTAGGTAGGATAGGAGAGTGGTCCGAAAAATGGCAAATGCCGTTTAACTTGGGTAAATGCAAAGTGATGCACATTGGCTATGCCAATCCCAAGTCGGACTACTCGATGTTGGGCAGTAATATCGAGGTGACTGATTTAGAAAAGGACTTGGGTGTGCTAATTAGCAGCGACCTTAAGTTTACGAAACAGTGTGTAGAGGTGGAAAAGAAAGCCCAGAAACTATTGGGTTATATCAGGAGGCAATTTCAGTTTCGGAACAAGGAGATTGTGCTCTCACTGTACAATTCCCTTGTTCGGCCGTACCTGGAGTATGCTGTGCAGTTCTGGTCGCCCACCCTCAGGAAAGATATGAGAGGCTGGAGCGAGTGCAGGCGAGGGCCACAAAGTTAATCCCTTCCGTTAGGCATATGGGCTACAATCGACGGTTACGCGCCCTGAACTTGTTTTCGCTTGAAACTCGGAGGCTGCGCGGTCAACTGATTGAGGTTTTCAAGCTCTTACGAGGGTTCAACGATGTCGATTTTAGAAGTATGTTTAGTTTAAATGATAACCCAACTCGCAACAATGGTTGGAAGTTGGATTTGAAACGGTTTAGGACTAGTATGTGTGGGAATTACTTTACGTATAAGATCTGTGACACATGGAACAGGTTACCTTCGGAAGTTGTGAACAGTTCCTCTGTGGATCAGTTCAAGAAAAGGTTAGACGAAATCTTGCACACTATTTGAGTGTGTAAAGACATTTAGGACCTCAGTCTGCGGAAATTTCTTTTCCTATAAAATAGTTAATATCTGGAACCAACTTCCCTCAGAGGTTGTTTCCAGTCAAAGTGTAAATCTGTTTAAAAATAGGCTAGACAAAGTACTGAACACACTCATAGTTTAAGATTAAAACCTCAGAAAACTCTGCAGGAGTTCGCTTGCTCGGTGTCTCTGTGAGCAAGCTAAATATAGAGCTATTTATATATTCTCCACTTTCCTGTAAAATTTCCTTGGCTACTTTTCCAGGGTCAAGGTATTTTCTTCAACCTTTTTCCGTACCTGCCTCTGGCAGGGAGGGAGCGGAGGGTGGGGAGAGAGCCTTCTACTTTTCTATCCAGTTTTCTACTACTGCTAGGATAGTTGAAAGACAAAATTTTCCCTGGCACCCGTTGCCATTGGTACCTCCTCGGTATGGGCCGCAAGGCCTTTTGAGGTACTTCTTTTCCTTGTAACTCCTTGTAACTCTCTCTCTCCGCTGTTGTTTATCATTTACATAAATGATATCGACGGTGGCATCGTCAGTCGGATCGCCAAATTCGCTGATGACACCAAGCTTTGGGCCAATGTTGCGACGCCCGAAGCGATCGAGGAACTGCGTGCGGACCTCGGTAGGATAGGAGAGTGGTCCGAAAAATGGCAAAGGCCGTTTAACTTGGGTAAATGCAAAGTGATGCACAGTGGCTACGCCAATCCCAAGTCGGACTACTCGATGTTGGGTAGTAATATCGAGGTGACTGATTTAGAAAAGGACTTGGGTGTGCTAATTAGCAGCGACCTTAAGTTTACGAAACAGTGTGTAGAGGTGGAAAAGAAAGCCCAGAAACTATTGGGTTATATCAGGAGGCAATTTCAGTTTCGGAACAAGGAGATTGTGCTCTCACTGTACAATTCCCTTGTTCGGCCGCACCTGGAGTATGCTGTGCAGTTCTGGTCGCCCACCCTCAGGAAAGATATTGAGAGGCTGGAGCGAGTGCAGGCGAGGGCCACAAAGTTAATCCCTTCCGTTAGGCATATGGGCTACAATCGACGGTTACGCGCCCTGAACTTGTTTTCGCTTGAAACTCGGAGGCTGCGCGGTCAACTGATCGAGGTTTTCAAGCTCTTACGCGGGTTCAACGATGTCGATTTTAGAAGTATGTTTAGTTTAAATGATAACCCAACTCGCAACAATGGTTGGAAGTTGGATTTGAAACGGTTTAGGACTAGTGTGTGTGGGAATTACTTTACGTATAAGATCTGTGACACATGGAACAGGTTACCTTCGGAAGTTGTGAACAGTTCCTCTGTGGATCAGTTCAAGAAAAGGTTAGACCAAATCTTGCACACTATTTGAGTGTGTACAAAATTTTCCGTGGCACCCGTTGCCATTGGTACCTCCTCGGTATGGGCCGCAAGGCCTTTTGAGGTACTTCTTTTCCTTGTAACTCCTTGTAACTCTGAAGCAAATGTTTAGGTTAGGCCAATTATGAAGTCAAGATAAGGGTTCAAAGGTACACAACTGCTGCATTTTATGAGTTTAGCAACTTCAAGTTTCATTAACACTGTTTTAACGCGAATATGAAACCAACTGTCCTATAAAATATCTTCTCAGATGTTTACGGGATTATGAAGTCAAGATAAGGGTTCAAAGGTACACAACTGCTGCATTTTATGAGTTTAGCAACTTCAAGTTTCATTAACACTGTTTTAACGCGAATATGAAACCAACTGTCCTATAAAATATCTTCTCAGATGTTTACGAGATTATTATTTTGAAATATATATATATATATATATATATATATATATATATATCTTTGGTAACCTTTAGTTAGCTTCCGCCCGAATTGTTCATTCTAACGAAAGTCAAGCTTTTCAATCCACCTTAGACCTACAATTTAATGTGGACTCCGAACCACGCCCCACCAGCAGCCCAGCGTCTTAGCCACTAGGCCACCCAGGGTACCCATTTATCTACCAACCACTTTCTTGATTGTGTGGAAGGATGAACAGCTGGGTTTTGCTGCGCGCTGGCTGCCGTCACCGGGTCTCAATCCCGGGGCCGATGGATTCGCAGTCAGCAACGCTAACCACTAACCACCGAGGCGCATATATATATATATAATATATATTATAATATATACATATATATATATATATCGAATTATATCTAGAACACTGAATATTTTAATATGCTGTGGATGGTTTTTGATTTTCTTTCAAAGTAAATATTACAAGAGCTTTAAATAAGATTAAAATGGACATGATATTAGAAGGCCCGGTTTGGCCAGTGCCTCAGTCGTCGAGAGTGTGTGTATTTCACGAAGAATACCGTGCATGGGTATGAATCAAGAAGGGAGATGACAAAAAATGAAATTGCATCAAATAAGCACAATAGTGACCAGAAAGTAATATTGAAAGAACGCGACGAAACAGCAGTCACAAATTGTGAAGCGTGACCGGAAGCCTACAGCACCAAATCCTATTTGCTTAGTTCTCTTTTGGTTATTTTGATTGCGACAGTGCATGGTCATCGTTGCAAATTACTGTTAATTAAGCTCTGGACAGATTCTGAGGCAATTGTCTTTCTTCCACGGTTTACAATCCATTTTGTCAATGGTACTTTCTGCTCGCTATTATGCTTGCTCGTACTGTACTTTTTTTATTACCGTCTATGATATCATAATCTTGGAGGCTAATTGCCTAATTCCTCTTAAAACATAATCATTTTGGGCGACTTTGGTCACGAAGACATCATCCAAATAGGTCCTCTATAATATGATGCCCATTTTAAGGTAATTTAAATATCTCCTAAGGACCACACTTGAATTTATTCTGAATAAAAAGCCAATATCAACCTGAGCATATTAAAATATTAATTGTTTTAGATATAACAAGTGGTAGCTCACTATCGTTCTCCGGATTTTTTTTTACTTCATTGTTTTTATTGGTTGTAGATTTAAAATTATATTATATGAAGCCCTCATAGGAAGACGTGGCTAAGCTACAAAATTAAAAAAAACGTCATTACCCCCACCCCTCTACTCCATTACCCTCCCACCCCCACTCCCCATTACCCTCCACCCCCACTCCCATTATACTGCTACCCGCCCTCCGGGTGGGTAGCAGTATATATATCACAGTATAAATGTGAAGCTCAAGATTTTCACGGCTGCGTTCTTTTCTGTAGTTTTATCGCGGTGCTGGGGCCTTTGAACCCAGTAACCGGTGACCTAGGACCGGGAAACCTGACAGAGCACATTGTCAGCTCATGGGCTATCAGTTGGTGGTGGTTGCAGAATTTTCCGATGTGCCGTTTAGGCTCTGCACGGTTCCGAAAAAAGCGCGCGCGCACACACACACACACACACACACACACACACACACACACACACACACACATTTTAGCTCAATAGTATATTAGAGAATAGCATCCACAGATCGATTTTATGCAGTACTAGCTAAAGTGGGCCCTTCCGGCCCATTTAGCTAGAGCTACGGTTCTGGGGCCTTCTGGCGAATCAATAGTTTTCGGTGAATAAAACTATAGAAAAGAACGCAGCAATGAAAATCTTAAGCTTCGCATCCAAACCCATTGTGTCAAGCATTGAAAATCTTAACGTGCTTGAGTAAAAAGTTGAAACAAAGCAAAGTGCATTTCTATGTTCAGAATCGCTTAATAGTAAATACATGGTGTCTACAGACTGACGGACAGGACTGCCTTTTTATGGTATAGATATATGACGCCTTATCATAAAGTGTGAAACGTGAACGACAAATCCACAGGCGCTTCCAAACTTTTGAGCGGTATACAGTATATATATATATTTGTCAATCAAATATCAACCTACATTTAATACAAAAAATTTTCAAAGGTTCCAATAATATTAATTCCTGTTAAAATTGAACTTTAAATTCTTCTAAAATTGGGTGTTGTTCATGGTTTGGGTCGACAAGTTTTTAAGTTTGCAGTTAAGAATGTTTAATGTCGTTGAAAAGTACCCTTTCATCTTTTTTTTTTGTATTAATAACAGTGGTTGACAAAATCGAACTTTTTTCTCTCATCAAAGATGTATACACACTTTTATAAACCAGTTTTGTACGCTGATTCCAAATCTGTTTTCGGTTTTCGTTTAGCACATTTTATTACCGAAATATGACTGGTGTTAATTTCAGCACAATTTATCGTAAAAGTACAACTTTATTCATAAAAAGAAATGTACACCAACCTAAAAACGTTGCGAGTACGATTTTCTTTTGTAAACCTTGTCCGGATCGTCGCAGTACAACATCCAGCAGTAATCTACCAGCATACTTTCGTTCCAGAAACCTTGGGAGCGATTTTTCATTGACTGGATATCTTGATGGAAGCGTTCCCCCTGTTCGTCACTCACCGCCCCAAGGTTTTCGGGAAAGAAATCTAGATGCGAATGTAAAAAATTTATTTTCAAGGACATGCGACAGACCATTTCTTGATATGCATCAAGCAGTTTCTGAACTCCATCTTTGTATGCGGGAGACTTGTGGTTACCCAAGAAGTTTCCACAAATCCATTTGAAAGCCTGCCATGCTTTTAGTTCTAAGGCATTGAGGCTCTCTTCAAAGCTTTCATCCTGCAGAATCTCCCTGATTTGGGGCCCCACAAAGATTCCCTCCTTCAATTTCGCGGCACTGATGTTTGTAAATTTCTCAACAAGGTATCGAAACCCTCTCAAATTTGCCTTACCCATTGCTTTCACCAAATTTTTCATTAAGCCGAGCTTAATGTGGAGAGGTGGCAGGAAAATCATCTTTGGATCAACTAAAGGAACACTGGACACTGCCCGTTCCTGGCTCGTATACGCTTCTTTGATGCCAGTCACCGTCTGATGTATCCGCGGTAGCACGGCTGTCCCATAGGCATACGAAACAATAATATTTCGTGAACCCTCCTTGCATGCCCATTAACATACCAATGACTTTGAGATCACCACAGATATTCCACTGATGAGTGCTGTATTGGATTGCTTCGAGTAGTATATTCATGTTATCGTACGTCTCTTTTAGATGAACGGAGTGGGCGATCGGGGTGGACGGCCTTAAGTTCCCGTTATGCAGGAGAACCACTTTCAAGCTTCGCTGTGAGGAATCGATGAAGAGGCGCCACTCAGATGGTGTGTGTACCTGTGAGAGTTCTCGAGAAGTCCATTGATATCATAGCATTAGCAGAGCGGACCGTTTACTGTAAAGAATGTCGCCAAATCATGGTTTCATTTTCGATAGTGACACACTCGGACGTTCTTCTCAAGTAAGTGTTTCTGCTTGAGTCTCGAGGAGAGAAGTTCTGATTTCTCTTTGGAGAGGGCTAGGTCTCCAATGAGGTCATTCAACTCGTTTTGGGTAAGCCTCTCCGGCTCCGATTGCTCTTTGTCAGGTGTGTAGTCAAGATCGGCCAAAGGTCCCGCATCTCCGCCAATCGCACCTTCGTCGGATTCCTTTTCGTCTTCTAAAGAATCGAGTCCATGCTGTGGAGGTACCGGAATCGGCATTGTGTCATCGTGAGGGATCGGTCTGATCGCGGAGTCTACGTTCGGATAAACGATGTTAAGTTTGTTCTTCACGGAGAATCCAGTTATGTTAAAATTGCAAAAGTAACAATTGACATGATGGTCTCTCGGCTCTCTCCATATCATGGGTATAGCGAACGGCATCGACTTTTTCCTTTGCTTCAACCAGTCACGTAATCCATTCGAACAAGCAGTACAGATAACATGTGGCGCCCACGCCTTATCTTGGTCGCCTAGTGGACAGCCGAAGTATAACCGGTAAGTTTTCCGAAGATCCATCGTGATTGTACGCCGTTGTGATTTAGTCGCGAACGAGCCGCACACGTAACAGAAATTGTCGGGGTGATTTTTCCGCTTTCGAGGCATGATGATCGATGAGTGGGTTGATGTAAATCGCCTAAAAAAATAAAATGTGTAAGTGAGCAACACAACACACAACTGGACATGTGACTGTTACGCCAAAGAATAAAAGGGTGTACATGTGCAACGTTTGCGGCCAGCAACTGCTCTCACCTAAAATACCACAAGACAACCTGCTAAAAGCCTAAGTTGAAATGACAAAATGCCATACATGAGGGTACAGAAACGGTAAAGCAAAAATCTACACCTAAGCTGCAACGACAAAATACTCCGCTACATGTATAAAGGACATATTATACAGGGTGTACATAAAGTCAGGATCTATTTTTGTGAAATAATTATTTTTTCTATTTTTCTTTTCAGAAGCCCTTAGAATGAATACAGAAGAGCGTGTGGCAATAGTAATTTGGCGAATCGAGGGAAAGAAATACAATGACATCAGAGAGAAGTTTAGGAGGAGATTTCATAAGCCGGGGCCAATAGACAAGACAATACGAAAATTGGTGAACAAATTTAAATGAACGGGATCTGTAAATGATGAAGCAAGATCAGGACGACTGTGTATGTCAGATCTTACCGTGAATGCAGTACGCGGAATTATCACTGAGGAGCCACGTACGTCCGTTCGTGCTGCATCACACAGACTCGGCCTCCCGACGTCATCTGTGCACAAAATTCTGAAAGTTAATTTGCAGAAGAAAAGCTATCATTTGCAGGTTTTACATGATTTACATGAGGAAGATTTCCCTCGACGAAGTGCTGTGTGTGCTGATCTCGTAGAACAAATCTGGAGTGATAATTTAATGGACAACATTCTCTTTAGTGATGAAGCCACTTTCCATACGTGTGGAAAAGTAAATCGGCATAACTGTCGAATTTGGGCAGAGGAAAGACCGCATGATTTCTTCCAAAATTGGGAAAGAGACTCACCTAAAGTTAATGTCTGGATGGGTTTAACAGAATCTAAGGTTTTTGGTCCTTTTTTCTTTGCTGAAGCTACAGTTACGGGGCTTATTTATCTGGACATGTTGCAGCAATTCCTTGAACCTCAGCTGATTGGGGATAGGATTGTTAGTACCGTCGTCTATCAACATGATGGTGCTGCTTGTCACTATGCCAAAATTGTTCAGGATTATCTAAATGGACGTTTTCCAAATCGCTGGATCGGACGCGGAAGCAACAGACCTTGGCCAGCGACATCACCAGATTTAACCCCTTTAGATTTCTTTGCATGGGGCTTTATCAAATCGCACGTCTATCAGACGAAGATTACGAGTCTTGAAAACTTACGTACACGTATACGAACTGCTGCAGATAACATAACCCCGTAAATGCTCCAGAATGTGTTTAGAAATGCTGCGGAACGATTTGAGCTGTGCAGGGATTGAATTCCATATAATTTCCAAGTGCTTCACAAAAATAGATCCTGACTTTATGTACACCCTGTATGTTGTATATATAGTATTATATATTATATTAGTTATATGCATATTATTATATTATATAAAGGACGCATATTATATACTGTATGTATAGTATTATATATTATATTATATATATAGTTATATGCATATTATATATATAATATATAGTATTATCTTATATATATATTATATTTGTTATCTATATTATAATGGAGCTAAGTGCGATATATATATGTAACCAAAAAAAACTGTAGAAAAGAACGCAATCATGAAAGCTTCACATTTGAGCTCATTGTATCAAGATTTGTGAAGCTTTAGATTTTCATGGCTGCGTTCTTTTCTATAGTTTTATTGACCAAATAATTTAACGGACAGTAATTGGGGCGCCGCAGGCACCCCAATTACTGAGGCCCAAGGTGAGAGGGATAGGAATGATGTTCAAAATAAAATACGCCGTAGGCCCACAATTCGATTCGGTTTGGGCCGAATGCCCAAGTACCGCAGATCTAGCGAAATCGGGGCGTAGCGCCAATCTTTTGCTGAAAGTCCTGACAGAAAGAAATGAAAAGGGAGTATTTGTTGACAATCATGTCTACAAGGAGATTCTTCAGTAATGAAATAAAGATAAGTTTATGATGAAGTGTTCTTTTTTATATTTTATAACGAAATAATACCTTGAGGTAAGAAAATTCATTTCCCAGATGAAGTAATTGGCCGAGGGCTCCAAGCCTTCCGCAGGAAATAGCAAAAACCGCCCGTAGGGCGGTATTTTTGCTAGTATCTATTATGATCGGTCTCATCTCGAAAACTGGACGTGCTAGAGGAAAACCAAAAACAGATTTCAAATCAGCGTCCCAACAGCTATCTAGCTTACCCATAATTATATCTGATGAAAAATACTTGTTGGCCAGTGTAATGATTATAATTTAATCAAAACATTATATGAATTATCTAATCTAGTTTGAACGATGAAAACTTAATATTTGAACGATAACGATAAAATTGAAATATTATTTAAAGTTATTTTGGATCAATTGAAGTACCATCGTAGAAAGACATTTGATCTCTCGTGTATATTTATTGCGATAAGTGATTTTTACAGTCCTTAATCCTGTATTTTAAGTGATCTATTTCTCATTTAAGGCCATTCTAATTCCCATTCGTGGTTCGAAAATGGGAGTGCTGGAAGTGAGAATTCCAGATTTGGGAAAGGATTATAATAGAGGACAGTGAACCTGCAGTTGCGCGTCCAAGGGATATTTTCTACGAAAAACCTAACAAAGTGGGGATTCCACTGTGGGAATGGGAATGGCAAATGCTCGTCCTGTGCCATAGGTTAAGCTACGCTAGGTTAGATTAGGTTGAGGTAGGTTGAGTCAGGTCAGGTTAATTCATGTATTTTCGGTTTCAGTTCCGTGTTTAAAGGTGTTGAAGGGAGCAAGCTGTCGTTTTGTTACGTGCACCTGGTTAGACCAAGGTTACCCTGGTTTTGCTTCCGACCGTATTGTCTGACGATGGTCAAACTTTTCGCACTTCCTTGGACCTACAGCTTAACGTGGAACCCGAACCACGACCAGAAGGAAGTCTGAAATTACAAAGTCCTATCCTAGACTAAATTCCATGACTTCTCGATCAGTAAGCAGCCCAGCGTCTCAAACACTAGGCTATCCAGGGGGTAATAGGTTTAAGACTAACCTCAGATCAGATTGGAATGTTTACAGTAACTTTTTCTGTCTACAATCTGCAAGTAGACCTAATCCTCCTAAATATTACCTTTGAAGGTCACGTTACGTGCAAAAAACTAAGCTAAGGACCCCATACAGAAAAAAGACTCAATTAGAATAAATGTTTATAATAAACATACTGTATAAGAAATTAAATGTGGTACATTCTTATTAAAATAACCCGAATCCACATCCTATGGTTCATTAACAAAGAAACCAAAAGTATCTTAGAGGTTGTACTGTAATCCGAGTCTGTAATTTTACTTCACAGATCCAGTAGACTTTGCATTTCTTCAAAGTGCCTTTTAATGAACTGAAAAGTTTGATATCGTTTTCTTTTTGGAGTAATTTTAAAAGGGTAACTAAATGTAATGGAAAAATATTTTAAATTAAGAATTTTTTTGTTATAATGTTTCAGACCAACAAAGACCCAAGGATCCACTCATGGCTGGTCTACCTAACTGTGGTTGTAGTTTTGTATTGCGCATGTCTTCCGTGGTGGCGGAGGGGACCTACAATTTTACGTGGGTTCCGAACTACAAAAACCTTACTTTTACTACCTTAAACTATACCCAATCTATCAACATAAGCGTCTAATCGATTTTTAAACATGTTTATAGACGTGCTACTAATTACTTCTACCGGCAAACTATTCCACCTATTTACTATTCTGTGCGTAAAAAAGTTTTTGGGAACTGCTGTCTCGAACCTTCTACTTGTCAACTTACATCCGTTATTTCTAATTCTATTATATTGTGATATTTCGAAAAAGCTATCTCTATTATGTTATCGAACCCCTTCATAATTTTAAAAACCTGGATTAGATCACCCCTTAGTCTCCTAGTCTCGAGTGTAGTCAATTTTAACTCCTTAAGCCTATCCTCGTACGACTTCGACCTAAGCGACGGAACCATCTTAGTTGCACGTCTTTGAACTCTTTCGATTTTGTCTATATCTTTTCGCATATGCCGATTCCAAAACTGGATCGCGTACTCCAAATCGGTCTAACTAATGATTTATAAAGAGGAACAATAATATCGCGCGATTTGTATTCAAAATTCCTAGCTATAAAACCTAGCACTTTGTTCGCCTTATTGACCGCTGCTGTACTTTGTTTCGCCACTTTTAAATCACCAGTGACTATAACTCCTAACTCTTTTTCCTGCTCTACGCTTGCTAACTCCTTCCCTGACATACTATATGCAAAATTACATTACGCGAACCTATATGTAAAATTTTGCGTTTATCGACGTTAAATCTCATTTGCCATGTGACTGACCAATCAACGATTTTGTTCAGATCTTCCTGGATTTTACCTCCATCTTCTTCATTACTTGCCCTACCACCCAACTTCGTGTCATCCGCAAACTTTGAAACTGTACTGACTAGGCCGACATCTAGATCGTTAATATATATAAGAAAAAGCAAGAGGCCCAATACGGAACCCTGAGGAACGCCGCTCGCTACATTAGCCCAAGGCGACTCTACTCCATCAACGACCACCTTCTGTTTCCTACCTTGCAACCACTCTTCTATCCAATTTATTATTACTACACCCATGATTCTGTAAGCCTTAGTTTTTTCAATGAGTCTTTTGTGCGGTATGGTGTCAAATGCTTTTTGAAAATCTAAATACACTACATCAACCACCCGATGACTATCGTAAACTTCAACCACGCTTTGAAAAAATTCTAAAAGATTACTTAAGCAAGATTTGTTTCGCCTAAAACCGTGCTGCGTATTTCTAACCAAGTTATGCAATTCTAAGTGTTCGACTATACGATCCCTAATTATTGATTCCAGTAGCTTACCTACAACAGACGTTAAACTGATTGGCCTATAATTTCCCGCTGCACCTTTATCGCCTTTCTTAAAGATAAGTGATACATTTGCTAACTTTAAATTATCTGGTACGCACCCCTCAGAAATAGACGCATTAAAAATCTTTGTTAGCGGCACAACAATGCTATCTTTTAATTCTTTTAGTTGTATGGAATATATGGAATCAGGCCCCAGTGATTTATGCATTTTCATTTTATCAATATAGCGCATTACCTCCCTTTCACTAACCAGAATATTATCTAAAGTATTACCATTGTCAAAAGGTATTATGTCTATGACCATTGGGATATTCGTTACATCATCTATTGTAAAAATTGACGTAAAAATTCGTTTAGCAGGGTAGCCATTTCCTTGTTTTCAGAAACTAGCTCTCCGTCAGAATTTTTCAACGGCCCCAGACCCTCTTTACTGGATTCCGATTATTGACGTATTGAAAGAATCGCTTGGGGTTTTCTTTGCCGTCACGAGCTATGGAGATTTCAAAATCACGCTTGGACTTTTTTATTACGCTTTTCGCTTCACGCCTTAGAGATATGTAGTTGTTTCGTAACCACAAATTGTCTTTATCGAATTTATGTAGCCTATAAGCCCTATCTCTGTCCCTTATAATATGCCCTACTCTAGAAGTAAACTACAAGGGCTTGTAATTTACTTTTGCCCACTTAATCTTGTACGGTACACATTCCTCATTTATCGTCCTAAATACTGTTTCAAACGATTCCCACATTATTTTTGCGTTGGAGATCCCCATCACGTTTTCCCAATTGACGTGTGACAATTCATTTCGAAATTTACAAAAGTCTGCGTGCTGGAAGTTAGGAATTTTAGTCGAGTTAGTTGGTTTCGAGTGACTTACTGAGAGGACAAACTCTACCATATTGTGATCGTTATTGTTTAACGGTTCTATTACTTGAAAATCAGTGATTAGCCTATCGTCCGTAGTTATTACTAAATCTAAAATACTGTCCAACCTCGTAGGTTCCCCATCCTTTTGAGTGAGAAAGCTATCCTCAAGAAAATTAACTGAACAATTACCTTCCGCGTCTCCCTGCATTGTATCGTAATCCACGTTGGCGAAATTAAAGTCACCCATAACTAAGGCCTGCTCACTACCTATTATTCTCTTTAGTTCACGACATAACGCTTCGTCCGTATCAGCTGTTTGATTTAGGGGGCTTATAAATACGGCAAGAAGAAGTTTCAAATCGTTCAATTTAAGTTCTGCTATAATCGAATCTATCGGTTCTGGAATTCTGTGCTTTACTTCTATAACGTTCGCAATATTATCTTTGATATACAACATAACACCGCCTCCTCGCCTACCTATTCTGTTTTTAACAAAAAGTCTATAGCCTCTAATTTCATACTCCCCTACAAAGTCACGTGTTTCAGTGCTAAGGCACGATTCATTTATCGCAATTAAATCATAGTCTTTACGAGCAATTAAAGAAAAAAATTCGTTTGATTTATTTCGTAGGCTACGTGCATTTAAAGACAGAACCTTCAAATTGTTTGTAACTACGATACCTTCGCGCGCACAAGAGAATTTTAAGGAGATTACGCCGGGACCGTTCGAGTTACTCCAGCCTGAAAAGAAGAAACAGTATTATGAAATAGTCTTCCTAAACGCGCAAGCCCAACGTCATTAAGGTGAAGGCCATCTCCGAGGAACAAGTCCCTCCTGCCATAGAAACTGCTCCAAAAATTCACAAAATGCACTCCTTCTGTTGACAAAGTGACTTTAGGTTATTGTTAATATAGGCCGCCCTGCTGTAGAACTTATTACGTTGGATAATTCGAGGAAGTATACCTGTTAAAACAATCTTATTAGTTTTTTCCTCTAGTCGCTCTAGTAAGTCCCTGTACCTAGCCAGCCGCTCTTCCGATCTAGAATTTAGAACGTTATTAGTACCGACGTGAATAACATATGTTGTGTCCTCAGAGGTTCCGTCTGTAAAACAATCAACATTATTAGTTATATCCTCCACCCTTGCACCAGGGTAGCAGTAACGGCGCCTATGAAGGAGGTTTCTCCTGCAGAATTCCTCGAGCTGCCCTCGAACAATGGAATCACCAACGAGTCGTATTTCAGGTTCATCTACGTCTTCGAAGCCTAAAACAGAAAACTTATTGTTCGTTAATCCTGGTAGGCAAGTCGTAGGTTGTCTCAATGAGGCTCCATTACGCATTTGCACGAAGGGTCGGGAACTAGGGAAAGAGATAGGGCTATTAGTATTATTTATATCATTAGATCATTAGTAGAAAGTGAAGCAGGAGGGTTCGTGACTGAAGAATAACTCCTCTCAGAAGGCGCAAGGGATTCTAATTTTGCCGTCAGGAGCACCACCCTTTCTTGAAACCTCACTCTGGCCTCCCTCTCACGCTCTCGCTCGTTCCTCAGCAATTCCATGTTTGAGCACCACCTGCAAACTAAATGATCATTATTATTACCAAAATAAACGCGTAACCGGCAAACTTTCCTTTACAGCGACTGCAAGTACTTGACGGGGGTGGCATGCTATTTACTAATTAAAAAACGAGCGTTTGGAAATTAATATCGAGTTAATAATAGTAATCTAATAACGACGTACGTCTCCTAGAATAAGTAAGGAGTAATTAATAAATAAAACGTAGGTCTACCGCGTGTTTATTGTGACGTCACCTGCGCAAGCCTGCAAAAATGTTTTTCAAACGCAGGTTGTTTAAATTAAGCGACGAGAGATTTCCATATATTTTATTATCCAAGAATAGTTTTGAAAACACGGAATCGCATCCGATTTAGTTTGGTTGAGTATGGAATCGGAATTTGAATAAAAAGTTTTCTGATTTCGGTTTACATTGGAATTAGAATCACAAATCCTAAACTTTTTCACTTTGAATAGAAACTGAAAATGAATCAACTAACTATGTCTATCAAATTGAAATCCTACTTGGAATCCATTTCAGGACTCTTCTTATTTCGGATCGGAATTGGAATCAATTCCCGAAGTGGAGAGAATCGGCCATTAAACTACCATTAGTACAGACAACTCGCAAATGGTCTCTCTCCGAATGGTTGCACATCTGCTTTTCGTATTAACCCGCTCAGGGTTGCCAGACTTTTCAACCTCAGTTAAGCCAAATAATTTTCTAAAATAAGCCTGATTACACAGGATTAAGCCAAACTAAATTTGCTTTCAAAATTATCAAACATAGGCTACATAAACTATGCAATACCAAACAGATACGGTACACTCACCTTTAAACACTTGAAATAATAGTAGCAGTATAACAGTAACAGTATCTGATTGTAAATTTTGCTTTGAAACTGGTGTAATTCCAAGGGGTCGCGGAGAATTGATTGCTTTCATAAGAGAAATGTGATTAGCACTTTCTGAATGTTTTACTATATTGTATTTCTTTGGAAGGATAGTTTTCTCACATACCTTGCGAGAGGCTTCTTCAGAATTCCCAACTGGGAATTTAGTGATAAGAGGAAATTCAATTTCCCACTGCTTTCAAAATTTTCTGGAACTATCATAATTCACTTTCCATATTTTGGACAATGACATTTTAAATCATAAACCCTAAGTTAAATAAATAAACATACAGAATTGCTTTTAAGTGAAATAAACTCAGAATTAAACGAGTCACAATGGGGGCCAAGTTAACAAACTGAGGAATGACCGCATGAATCATTTTGTAATTACTGTGTGGCAACTATACTAAAAAAAAGTAACCAAAAATTAATATTCATAAATAATTTATATAGTCTTAGTGACAGGTTTACTAAATAGAAGTAGCAAATATTAATTTCTACATCCATTTATTATGACACATTGATGAAATTCGGAATGACCTATGCAAATAAGCCAGTAATTGGCAGAAATGAAGCCAAATTTTACTTTTACGCAGGGCGATATTTTCTTAAGCCTTCAAAGTAAGCCAAAATTTCTGAGTTTGGCTTCGAAAAAAGCCAAATGGCAACCCTGAAATTTACCCGCTCTATATACAGGGTGTCCAGGAATTAACTATTTCAATGAAATCGGACAAATTTTTTAAAAACACACTTTTATTTATGTTTATCATGTTTAATGTGTTAAAAATGTATAAATTTCTAAATTTTTTTCATAATTTTATTTTCATAATTTTTTCATTATCTGGTCCAATGAAAGACCGTCTGAAGTCATAGAATGGCAAAGAGACTCTCCAAAAGTTAACGTGTGGCTTGGAATGACCAAATCCAAAATTTATGGTGCTCCATCTTGTTGAAACACAAGATTTCAAGAATGCCATCATCAAGAAGCTGTGGTTCGAGAAACTGCTGAAGCATATCAAGGTAGACGGTACCTGTTACAGTTGCTTCCGCAAAGAAGAATGGGCCATAAATTTTGGATTTGGTCATTCCAAGCCACACGTTAACTTTTGGAGAGTCTCTTTGCCATTCTATGACTTCAGACGGTCTTTCATTGGACCAGATAATGAAAAAATTATGAAAATAAAATTATGAAAAAAATTTAGAAATGTATACATTTTTAACACATATTAAACATGATAAACATAAATAAAAGTGTTTTTAAAAAATTTGTCCGATTTCATTGAAATAGATAGTTAATTCTGGGACACCCTGTATAACCTCCGAATTATCATACATCACCTCCGTATCATTGCACTCCATTTTTCCGCCTTTTTGAAATTTTGGATGCTCATCGTACGTCTGGAGTACGATAACGGCTTGCTGTCTTCTTTCTTGGTCACACTGACCAACGAACAGTCATAAAGATGAGCCAAACCATCTTAACTTAAAAGTCGGAAATCCTACATTGGAAATGGATCAATATGAGAATTGTCTTCTCCTTTTCCACTTTCCAACTTTGAATATCTCAGTTTCGGATGAGGAACTGAAATGAGCATGTCAGATTGGGAATAGATTATAAGAAAAAAACTTCCTTCTTTTAACGGAAAACTCTCTCTGCCCGAAATCTGCAAAATGGATCCAAGGTTACTGTTTTGTTAAAAGTACAATTCGAATTACTGTTTTAATGCTGTAAGTGTTAGAAAATTAATTTACTGTTACTTAAGTTACTATTAATTATAATAATGTTTCAGACTGAATAAGTACTTCCGTAACATCTGTAAAGGTCATATAACAGAGGGGACCGACAGCTTTAAGCGAGATCCTAACCGCTACCCGAAGCCAAACCTCGAACCCATAACCCTCGGACTAACAACAGGGCGCTTTAACACAAAGCTACCTTATATCGGGGTATACGTACGTACGTATTACTATAAACAAAGGTGGGCAGTTGCGCCGCAAAAAGTTGCGGCGCAACATTTTTGGTTGCGCTTGCGCTTGCGGCGCAACTTTTTGAAAAGGGTTGCGCTTGCGCGTGCGGCGCAACTATTTCAGCAGAGTTGCAGTTGCGGTTGCGGCGCTACAAAAATTGTTGCGCGTGCCCACCACTGACTATAAATGCATATACACTATAATATATACACTCACCCACACATTTATATATATATATATATATATATATATATATATATAATCCCTAAAAATTTATGAAGAGAAACCTTGTTCTCTTTGCCCATAACAATGTATTAAAAACAGAATTGAAAACAATAAATATAGTGAAGGAATAACAGATTGTCTGTTCAGCATTTCTGCAGTTACAGCAATTCCTTCGCACTTTATCATCCTGACGCAGAAATTGCGAGGAACCGTAAATATTTTCTACGATTATTTCTTTTCATGAAATTTGGGAAAAGCTTCAGTCGCCATCTTGCATAATAAAATACTGCATTGCGAATTGGTGTTTATTGCACGCACTTCCGCAGTTGCATATCGGCACATGACGGAAGTTGGTGTATGTTGTATATATACATATATATACACACACACTGTATATGAAAATGAAAAGGTTTATTGGCAGACTATAGTCCATATGACAAATATTATTAATATAATGACAGTTCACATACTAAGGATAGAAATATATACAGCTGATTAGAAATATTACAGTAATGGCCAAGTTAAGTGGAGCTACAGACTAGTGATGTAGGTCACATCCGCATCCGCATCCGCATCCGCGGAACATCCGCACATTTTCTCGCACCCGCATCCGCACTTTGGACTGCGGATGTCGTGCGGATGTGGACCGTTGAGATAAAATGTCATTAATAAGCGGAAATTATCAAATTCTACTATATTAATAGAACTAGTTCAGTGTGCGCAAAAGTGATGCAAGCGACAAGACGAGAGGCTGTTCTTGTATGAAGTTACTCTCTTGCAACCTACTTAGATCCACGTTACAAAGCTAAGTTATTTTCACCTAGTACATTAGAACGAGTTAAATCATCACTTGGCAAAGCAGTTGAAGAGCTTCAATCTCTTGAATCTCTTGAATCTGTCGCTTCGCCACCCACCAAAAGAATAAAAGTTTCAGTGACAGAACCAACACCTTCAACAAGCAAATCTATCACAGAATCTGTCTCTCAGTTTCTTGAGTCAAGCAGCAATGACGAGACCTACGCGATGTCAAAAGATGTAGTAAAAATGATCGAGAGCTATCACCAAGAAAAACGCCTGGCTGCATGTGACAATCCTATTAGTTGGTGGAAAAATACGCAGAATATCTATCCATACTTGAGTAAACTTGCAAGGAAACATTTAGCCTGTCCTCCAACAAACGTACCAAGCGAGAGATTATTTAGCAGTGCTGGATTAATATATGATGAAAAGAGAAACAGACTGGCAGCAGAAAAGGCAGAAAAAGTAATGTTCCTTAAGCATAACCTTCCTATAATTAAGTTTGAACATTAAACGATGAACATCTTAGTTTACTTTATTTTAATTACTCATTTATAAATATGCCTAATAAAACTTTAAACTTAATATAAATAGTTATCAAGCTAATTAAAGATCTCTTTCTATAAGGGTGGAGGTTGGGGAAAGAGGTCGGTGGGGTGCATTGAGTTGGGTTCACGTCCCGCATCCTGGTAACACAATTATGGTTTCTAATTGTGGCTGAAAC
Organism: Bathynomus jamesi; assembly: GCA_023014485.1. Classification (NCBI taxonomy): domain Eukaryota; kingdom Metazoa; phylum Arthropoda; class Malacostraca; order Isopoda; family Cirolanidae; genus Bathynomus; species Bathynomus jamesi. The sequence continues at coordinate 47,537 of JAJOZX010006790.1, read as the reverse complement.
TCAACAAAATATAACGAATTTATTTGCAGACGAATTCACTAATTGATTTCTATATTAGTTAGATGCTTGATATTATTTTATATGTTCAGAGAAAAGTACAGCAATTATTGTACAATTAATCAATTATACTACATTATAGCTACAGCTCTCTCTATATAATAACTTATTATATACGTTAAACACAACAAATCTCGAATATATCCTAAAAATAACGAAAATGTAGACATCCGCATCCGCGGATGTTGAAATCAAACATCCTCATCCGCATCCGCGGATGTGAAAAAAATGACATCCGCTACATCACTACTACAGACACGTTTTCGTACCAAGAATTCCATAGCTTAGACTTTAGAGGATAAACGGTAAGACTCCTGGATAGTTTAGATAATCGGGTTGGTTGATTTTTTAATTCTTTGTATCAGACTGTATTGAGCACGTTTTGTTACCTCCGGGAAGCTCGGGACATTGCGGGTAGCAAACATTTGCGAAGCTGAGCATCTCGGGGAGGGGGGAGGGGTAATTTATGTAAGAGTCTAAAAGACCTATTGTACAGCAAATTTAGGGTTCTGCCAGAAACTTTTTTATAGTTCACCCAGAGTTGCTGTCCGTAAATATTACTGCAGAAAGTACGAAATAGTGTCTTTAGCTTCACTTGTACAAAACCGAAAGTTCCTTTAGTCATATTCGCTTTAGCATAAAGGCTTCGAGATTGTTTTCTTATATCCGAGTCATCACTCAAGGAGCTGGTAATAGTTTGACCCAAATACTTAAACTCTTGTACTTCCTCAATTACTACACCTTTCATCGTCAATATATACTGTATATACAGGGTGGGGCACGGGAATCAAGTGTTTTTTGAATAGCTAGTAATCGGCCATTAGGAATGGGAGGGGCGTGCGGTAGGTAGCATTCCATTCCTGGGTTCATAGCATTTAACTTTAACTGACACTCACCTTTATCTTTCAGGTGCCATCATGGAGCAGTGGACGTTAGAACACCGCATGTTCGCGTATGATCATTTTGTTAGGAGTGGCGAGTCAGTGACAGCAGTTCAGCGTGCGTTTCGCCGCAGATTCAACATTCATCGAAATGACTCTGTTCCCGCTCGTGACACAATCTTACGTTGGGTTAACAATCTTCGAACAGGAGGCTCAATAATGAAAACAAAACCGAAGGGGCCGCAACGCACTGTGCGTACTCCAGAGAACGTTGAAAGGGTCAGACAAGCGATGTTGCAAAGCCCAGGCCGCTCTGCTCGGAGACATTCAGCTGCACTCGGAATCAGCAATCGTACTGTTAGACGGATTTTGCATGAAGAATTACATTTTCACCCATACAAGTTAGCGATGGTGCAGGAATTGAATGTAAACGATTGCCCCCAACGACTGAATTTTGCACAGGAAATGCTTGCACTTTATGAGCAGAATGAAAACATGATGGTGGTAATGAGTGATGAAGCCCATTTCCACCTTAATGGGGCCGTCAACACTCAAAACTGTCGGTATTGGGCTGCTGAAAATCCGCGACAACTCCATGAAAAACCGCTGCATAGTCCTAAGGTTACAGTTTGGTGCGCGGTGGGAAAGTTTGGCGTCATCGGTCCCTATTTCTTCGAACAAAATGGGGTTACCGTTACCATAACATCTGGGCGTTACATTGAGATGGTGAACACCTTTTTCATCCCTGAGTTACGAAGAAGGCGTATTGCTCGTCGACATTTGTGGTTTCAGCAAGATGGGGCCACGCCACACACCGCCAGAGCGTCAATGGCTGTTCTTCGCCCCTGTTTCCCAACCATCTCATTTCGAGATTTGGTGACATTGCATGGCCCCCTCGGTCCCCTGACTTGTCCACATGTGACTTCTTTCTATGGGGGTACCTCAAGTCACGTGTCTACGAGGACAAGCCCCGTACATTAGATGCATTGAAGGAAGCGATCCGTCAACAAATCATCCAAATCAACAGAGACCTGCTGGGAAGAGTGGAGGCCAATTTTCGTAAACGCCTTCAACAATGCGTCGACGGCCAAGGACCTCATATGCCAGATATAATTTTCGGTACATGATTATCATGACATGAAATGCTATGTTCTTACGAATGTTGTTCTACCAATATATTTTCTTTACAAAAATAAATATCATTTTCCTGATTATTCCAAAACAACTTGGTTCCCGTGCCCCACCCTATATATGTATATATATGTGTGTGTGTGTGTGTATATATATATATTAGATATATATATATATATATATGAGTAAATTTTTGCATGAGTGATATGTACAGTTTTGGAAAAAGTTCGTCCAGAAACAATTTATAAAATGCATAAAAAATTACTAATTGATAATAATGAGTGGATTTTTTTATTTATTTTTTTTCAAATTTTATTAGTGTCACCCAAAGAAGAAAACATCCAAAGGAAATCACTCTTACCAATTAGTAATTTTTAAGAAATTTTATATTTCTAAGAGAACTTTTTCCGACACACACACACACACACACACACACACACACACACACACACACAATTGCCATATTGACGACTTTGGTCTCGTGCATACCGAAGTTACATATCCATTTTCTGTTAACTTCTTGCTACGGCAACCCCAAATTCTTTTAACACGAGTCCGTTTTCTGTAATTATACAAAAATAAACTATCGTTTTCTTTCTTTCTTTCTTTCTTTTGGAGGGGGGACTTGTACACACACACACAACACACACACACACACACACACACACACACCAAGGTCTATAAAACACTTTAACCCTCTAACGCCGACTGGGTCGAATACATACCGTTTCAAATACACGCATTTAGACTTAACCCTACAAAAATGTTCGGCGTTAAAGGGTTAAAAAGGTAGTGTTTATAGGGTTTCACCCTTTTCCAGCGTCCCATTTAACCTTTAAAAGGGATACCATTACGTTATTTGTTGTACAAATATTTTTCCAGTGTTTTTGATACTCGTATCATGCATTTTCCTTTTGTGAGAGCAGTTCTATAACGGAAGGAAGTGTAGTAATGCTTAGTTAAGAATATTAATTTCTGTTTAATTAAATAAGATAATGTTTAATGTAAATCATTTACTAATGATTATGAAATTACGAAAAAGTATGGTTGTTAGATTTAAATTGTTTAAAATGGGTAGAGTTGGTAGTCTGGACAGAGGAACACAAGAGCCGGCTACCCATAAGGGAGTCAGTCTTGAGGCAGGCGCGTTACGCGTAAGTTGACGAAATGTAACGTAGAATAATTAGTTGTGTGCGTCCCTCTCCGACCTAAATTATTATAATAGAAATTTCATACTCGCATACCCCTAACTTAACTAAACCATTTTCGAATAATAAAGTTCACAAGTGTTGAAAAGGAGTATTAATATACCCCCCCTTCCCCCTTTGTTTTATAACGGTTTTCAGTCTCGGCGTCGCTACCATGATATTTATACGATACGGCAAAAAGAGTGTAGAGAAACAAAGTGATAAATGAAAGAAAGAGCCGATAGAGAATAAATAGAGATATAGTAAAGTAGAAAGAAGCGTAAAAATGAGAAGAAAGTAAATAATAAGTATTCACTACATCTGGTGGCTAGCGGCGGTCTCCTATTATATATTTTGTGAGGCTTACCCACGTGATAGTATTTCGATTAAAATTCTTCAAACCGGTATATTGGCAATAGCGTTAATGAATATTTTATTTCGATTATTAAAATATCTAAATGCAAAGTTATCCGTTTGCAGGCAAATTTCGATTTTCATTCCTTAAAATTTCATTGTAAATATAAATTCAAGATGGCGCATCGCCTTCGCATCCTGATAGCGTCCCTGACAAACTTCGCGCCTAAAAATTTAATTTTTTTTTCTTTCTTTTCGTGGAGTTCGTTGGATTCTGAAATGTTCTTTTTCCATTTTGCATCGTCCAGTTCCGCTTTTCGCAGTCTAGTGACTCAAAACTTTTTTAGTCGCGTAGAGTCGGTAGAAAATTTGTCCGACTCAATATTGCGAGTCATTATTACGTTAAATTTCGTTCATTCGGTTGGAGAGGGCATAGTTTTGAAAATTATCGTGCTGCCTGAAGACTCAATTTTTCTTTTTTTTCGTCTCTTCCACTGTATGCCTGTTTCAGCTTACCTTTTTACTTTTTGTTTAAAATTTTTGAAATTAGTAATTGTGATATAATAATAGCGATTAATATAGAAAAAATTTGTACGTAAGTAAATTGTTAGTTTAAATACAGTGATACACATTTTATATGGTCCTTTCAAAATGTTTTAGCGAAAATTTGTACCGATTCAAAAACATTTCATGAACATGAGAAATTTTCTGGGTTTCATTAGCAGATTTTTGATTATATTTCGATTGCCTGTATATAATAATAGGATTATTTTGTTTATATAGATTTACGGGCTTTTTGCTTCGCTCGCTTCGCGCTATATAGGTTAAGTTACAGTTAATTGACAGTCGAAAGGTAATCTTAAACATATTAAATTTGTCAGATTATAAGTCGCCGTATAGGATTGTGTAAATTTCAAAATAAGCAGAATTCGTTTAACTGAAATAGAGAAATTGTGTTGTGAAATTTTCTATAAGTTTTTTTTTTTTTTTATATATTTATATAATTTATATATCATTAATTATATACTTACTTATTAACTTATACGTATTATTAGTTATATAATATTATATATATTTATATACTCATAAACTTTGGTAGGTAAGCTGATTATTTTTTTTCTCCTCTCTGTTCCTTTCGTTCATTTCACGACAATTCCGACATATTTGGTAAAATGGCTATTGTATTGTAAAAGGGATTTCTTGTAGGCCTATCGTAAAATATTGTTCGGAGATAACCGTTACTACGGTATGTCTATTGAGTAGTAAATTCTTAGTTATTTAACAAAATTTTAATTGGTTTAACATAAATAAGCATAGGATTTTTCTTTAATAAGCACAAATGTTATGCATAAAATTCTAAATTGTTCTTTCCGCGCATAACATGAATTTATTAATTATAGGCCTAAAAGTGCGCAGTAAATTTATTTTTATTTTGGCGGCCAATGTGAGTTACGGTACACATTTTACTAAATCTGGATATTATAATTTTTTTGAATTACAGAAATTTGTGTAGAAAATTCTTTTCATATATTGTTTACGTTTTATAAATTCATTCAATAATCAATTTTATTTGTACAGGTAGGCCGATTTTATTTTTCTTTCCAGTTCAATGACAATGGTAAAAATTTTTAGTTCAAATTTAGATTGTATTCTAAAAAGGATGTTTTAATTTGATATTTTAATTTGGGTATTAGAAATGAAAAATGTCTTTTTTTTTAGTTCGAGCGTTTGCATGGAAAATATTACGAATTTATGTTAGGATATAATGCAAGTTCATTCGGTTAGGGATATAAAGGATCGCTTACAAACAAAGCGACCGCTCTTAATTATGCAATGGTTTGTTTTTTGTTTACGGTAGGTTATGTGTATTTTTTGAGCGCATATGATCTATTCTTATTTAGTATAATTATGCAAATTTGTAGTTTCACTTGGAAATGATAAATTACTGAGATTTTTGTGATTTGCAAACCATACTGGGGTTTCTGTTGAAGGAGAGAGTTGTATCTCAGATGTAATTTGCTAATTGCGAGTTCAATTCGTATGAAATTTGACGTTTCAAGTTGGAATTACTGTATTAAAATAATTTTTGGTAGTAATATTTAAATTTTTTTTACTTTTTAATAACTGTTTAGAAAATTATTATTGTTTAAACCTTCAGTCGGGGTTAACTAATGCATTTGAAACATTGACTCAAGTGTACACTCGGAAATGGAGCCTTCTAGATAGCCAGTAACGTTTTTGTGGCGTCTTTGTGTGCTCCTCCTCAAAGCAAGAGGGTTCATGATTGTCAGAGAATGGATGACATGAAGTTTCTGGGGTTCATTTTTGTCTTTTGCATTTAGAGGTATTGAGGTGATTTCTGACGATAGTTTGAACAATAATATTTCTTAAATTATACTAACAGTTACTATGTATGGGCGCTTTTATATTTATACTGTACAATTTTGTTTAGCGTTTTATGACTTTTTTTATCTTCTCTGCTGTAACTGCCATAAGTGACCTTATTGGTAGCTAGATTTGATTAAATTTTTGCGAAATTTTGAGATGTGTAATTTTTTTTCTTTCCGTGAATTTGGCCAGAGCAAATGTGTAGATAGTATTTCGAAGTGAACTGTCGAGAAAATTCGATAAATTAAAAATGAAATGATAAGCAGTACAGAAACGTTTCGAATAAACTTTTTTTTTTCAAAATTGCAAAGGCTCGGTTTGGGAGTCAACCAAGTTGAATCCGAGTTCCACATTAAGTGAGTTTAGTCGACCGGATAGGTGATCGATCACCAATGAGAGAGAGAGAAGAGAAACCAAATGGCGCATGGACTTGGCGCAGGATGGTTTCGGAAGAGAAGAGAAGACAGAAGAGAGGAACCGAATGCGCATGGACTTGGCGCAGGACAGTTTCGGAAGAGAAGAGAAATTTACGTGTGCAGGGTCTTGGCACACGAAAGTTTCGATCGAAGATGGTCTACTGGTATTTTTCGGGCAGTAGCTGGTCACGTTGCTCGAATGCTTCGCTAAATATGTGTCGCAGCATGCGGTAGACAAGCCACGAGAGCTTGAACGGGTGCCTACGACTGTACTGTCCATACAGACATACAGTAGGTTCGTTGGGAAACGGCCTACGGCGGAGTCATCGTTTGATTGTTGCCAGTAGAAGAGTCTTTCAGCTGGACGTAGGAAGAGCAGCGTTCACCGACAAAAGTGGAGATGAGACAAGGCGAGTTTCTTCATCGACTTCTAGAATTGCAAATTCCGTCCAATTCCAGCGCGTGGTCCCGCTTTCAGATATCTCCCCCCCTGATCCTTTTAGAATTGGACGTCTCTTGTTTTTTTTTTTCGCCATTGGAGAGAGAGCGGAACCATTATAGCGTGCTGCCCTGTTGCATGTTGATTGATGCAATCCCTTGCATTCTAGCGAAGTGAGCAGGAGAGCTGCGATTGAAAATTGAAATCCGTTGTCAGCGTGCGGAGTGTCATCTAAACAACGTCCAGCAAATTGATGTACTCAGTATTATGTAATAAAATTAAAAGTGAAATGGTCCGAGTATTGCCCATATTTGTTGTGTTTTTCGTGAAATAGTATGTGCGCTCTTGGTCAGTATTTTATGTAAACTTTTTCTTATTTTTTTTCTATGTTGCCCTGATAGTAACTGTATAACTATACAAATAATTGTTTCAAATGTAAAGCGATCGTTGATGAGAAATCGCGGGAATAGATTGTGAATTTAGGATTGGTGTAGCCACTGTAAGAAAATTTCCTGTTATTTTTTTTGGCATGTATAGATTAGTTACAGGTTGTAATTTAATTATTAGAGTGAAATGTTATTTTATGCAAATGTGAAAATTATAAAGTCTTCGGTTTTTATATGATAAAAAATGTGTGGAATTTGTCAAATCTATTATTTCTTGTCTATTTCTAAACTTTGAATTTGTTAAAGAAAAAAAAAAAAAAAAAAATTGCAAAATAAATAAATTTGTTGAATAAAATTGTGAAATTTGTTAAACGATATTAATAAGTTTTCTAATGAAAAACTTATTTTCAAGGGGGTGATGCGAGTGGAGTAATGCCAAGTTAAGAATATTAATTTTTGTTTAGTTAAGATTATAATGTTTAATATAAATTTACTAAAAATGTGATGATTACGATAAAGCATGTTTGTTAGATTGTAAATTGTTTAAAATGGGTAAAGTTGGTAGTCCTGGACAGAGGAACACAAAGAGCCGGCCTACCCATAAGGGAGTCAGTCTTGAGGCAGGCGCGATACGCGTAAGATATGGAGCCATGTGATCTTAAAAACTAATTGTTTTGTGCCCCTCTCCGACCTAAATTATTATTATAGAAATTTCATACTCGCATACCCCTAACTTAACTAAACCATTTTCGAAATCAATAAAGCGTTCACAAGTGTCAAAAAGGAGTATTAATATACCCCCCCTTCCCCTTGTTTTATAACGGTTTTCAGTCTCGGCGTCGCTACCATGATATTTATACGATACGGCAAAAAGAGTGTAGAGAAACAAAGTGATAAATGAAAGAAAGAGCCGATAGAAAATAAATAGAGAAATAGTAAAGTAGAAAGAAGCGTAAATAAAGAGAGAAAGTAAATAATAAAAGCGTATTCACTACATCTGGTGGCGAGCGGTGGTCTTACATCATATTTTGTGAGGCTTACCCACGTGACTTAGTATTTTGATTAAAATTCTTCAAAACCGGTATAATAACCAATAGCGTTAATGAATATTTTATTTCGATTATTAAAATATCTAAATGCAAAGTTGATCTCGTTTGCAGGCAAATTTCGATTTTCATTCCTTAAAATTTCATTGTAAATATAAATTCAAGATGGCGCATCGCCTTCGCATCCTGATAGCGTCCCTGACAAACTTCGCGCCTAAAAATTTAATTTGTTTTTTTTCTTTCTTTTCGTGAGAGTTCGTTGGATTCTGAAATGTTCGTTTGTTCATTCTGAAATGTTCGGTTGTTCCATCGGTTCCGTTACGTTTCGCAGTCTAGTGACTCAAAATTTCTTTTAGTCGCGGTACAGAGTCGGTAGGAAAATTTGTCCGACTCAATATTGCGAGTCATTATTACGTTAAATTTCGTTCATTCGGTTGGAGAGGGCATAGTTTTGAAAATTATCGTGCTGCCTGAAGACTCAATTTTTCTTTTTTTTTCGTCTCTTCCACTGTATGCCTGTTTCAGCTTACCTTTTTGCTTTTTGTTTAAAATTTTTGAAATTAGTAGAAATTGTGATATAAAAATAGCGATTAATATAGAAAAAATTTGTACGTAAGTAAATTGTTAGTTTAAATACAGTGATACACATTTTATATGGTCCTTTCAAAATGTTTTAGCGAAAATTTGTACCGATTCAAAAACATTTCATGAACATGAGAAATTTTCTGGGTTTCATTAGCAGATTTTTGATTATATTTCGATTGCCTGTATATAATAATAGGATTATTTTGTTTATATAGATTTACGGGCTTTTTGCTTCGCTCGCTTCGCGCTATATAGGTTAAGTTACAGTTAATTGACAGTCGAAAGGTAATCTTAAACATATTAAATTTGTCAGATTATAAGTCGCCGTATAGGATTGTGTTAAATTTCAAAATAAGCAGAATTCGTTTAACTGAAATAGAGAAATTGTGTTGTGAAATTTTTTTATGTTTTTTTTTTATTTTTTTATATACTCATTAATTATATACTTACTTATTAACTTATACGTATTTATTAGTTATATATATAATTACATATATTTATATACTCATAAACTTTGGTAGGTAAGCTGATTATCTATTTTTTTTCTCCTCTCTGTTCCTTTCGTTCATTTCACGACAATTCCGACATATTTGGTAAAATGGCTATTGTATTGTAAAGAGGGATTTCTTGTAGGCCTATCGTAAAATATTGTTCGGAGATAAACCGTTACTACGGTATGTCTATTGAGTAGTAAATTTTTAGTTATTTAACAAAATTTTAATTGGTTTAACATAAATAAGCATAGGATTTTTCTTTCATAAGCACAAAGGTTATGCATAAAATTCTAAATTGTTCTTTCCGCGCATAGCATGGAATTTATTAATTATAGGCCTAAAAGCGGCAGTAAAGTTTATTTTTATTTTGGCGGCCAATGTGAGTTACGGTACACATTTTACTAAATCTGGATATTATAATTTTTTTGAATTACAGAAATTTGTGTAGAAAATTCTTTTCATATATTGTTTACGTTTTATAAATTCATTCAATAATCAATTTTATTTGTACAGGTAGGCCGATTTTTATTTTTCTTTCCAGTTCAATGACAATGGTAAAAATTTTTAGTTCAAATTTAGATTGTATTCTAAAAAGGATGTTTTAATTTGATATTTTAATTTGGGTATTAGAAATGAAAAATGTCTTTTTTTTTAGTTCGAGCGTTTGCATGGAAAATATTACGAATTTATGTTAGGATATAATGCAAGTTCATTCGGTTAGGGATATAAAGGATCGCTTACAAACAAAGCGACCGCTCTTAATTATGCAATGGTTTGTTTTTTGTTTACGGTAGGTTATGTGTATTTTTTGAGCGCATATGATCTATTCTTATTTAGTATAATTATGCAAATTTGTAGTTTCACTTGGAAATGATAAATTACTGAGATTTTTGTGATTTGCAAACCATACTGGGGTTTCTGTTGAAGGAGAGAGTTGTATCTCAGATGTAATTTGCTAATTGCGAGTTCAATTCGTATGAAATTTGACGTTTCAAGTTGGAATTACTGTATTAAAATAATTTTTGGTAGTAATATTTAAATTTTTTTTACTTTTTAATAACTGTTTAGAAAATTATTATTGTTTAAACCTTCAGTCGGGGTTAACTAATGCATTTGAAACATTGACTCAAGTGTACACTCGGAAATGGAGCCTTCTAGATAGCCAGTAACGTTTTTGTGGCGTCTTTGTGTGCTCCTCCTCAAAGCAAGAGGGTTCATGATTGTCAGAGAATGGATGACATGAAGTTTCTGGGGTTCATTTTTGTCTTTTGCATTTAGAGGTATTGAGGTGATTTCTGACGATAGTTTGAACAATAATATTTCTTAAATTATACTAACAGTTACTATGTATGGGCGCTTTTATATTTATACTGTACAATTTTGTTTAGCGTTTTATGACTTTTTTTATCTTCTCTGCTGTAACTGCCATAAGTGACCTTATTGGTAGCTAGATTTGATTAAATTTTTGCGAAATTTTGAGATGTGTAATTTTTTTTCTTTCCGTGAATTTGGCCAGAGCAAATGTGTAGATAGTATTTCGAAGTGAACTGTCGAGAAAATTCGATAAATTAAAATGAAATGATAAGCAGTACAGAAACGTTTCGAATAAACTTTTTTTTTTCAAAATTGCAAAGGCTCGGTTTGGGAGTCAACCAAGTTGAATCCGAGTTCCACATTAAGTGAGTTTAGTCGACCGGATAGGTGATCGATCACCAATGAGAGAGAGAGAAGAGAAACCAAATGGCGCATGGACTTGGCGCAGGATGGTTTCGGAAGAGAAGAGAAGAGACAGAAGAGAGGAACCGAATGCGCATGGACTTGGCGCAGGACAGTTTCGGAAGAGAAGAGAAATTTACGTGTGCAGGGTCTTGGCACACGAAAGTTTCGATCGAAGATGGTCTACTGGTATTTTTCGGGCAGTAGCTGGTCACGTTGCTCGAATGCTTCGCTAAATATGTGTCGCAGCATGCGGTAGACAAGCCACGAGAGCTTGAACGGGTGCCTACGACTGTACTGTCCATACAGACATACAGTAGGTTCGTTGGGAAACGGCCTACGGCGGAGTCATCGTTTGATTGTTGCCAGTAGAAGAGTCTTTCAGCTGGACGTAGGAAGAGCAGCGTTCACCGACAAAAGTGGAGATGAGACAAGGCGAGTTTCTTCATCGACTTCTAGAATTGCAAATTCCGTCCAATTCCAGCGCGTGGTCCCGCTTTCAGATATCTCCCCCCCCTGATCCTTTTAGAATTGGACGTCTCTTGTTTTTTTTTTTCGCCATTGGAGAGAGAGCGGAACCATTATAGCGTGCTGCCCTGTTGCATGTTGATTGATGCAATCCCTTGCATTCTAGCGAAGTGAGCAGGAGAGCTGCGATTGAAAATTGAAATCCGTTGTCAGCGTGCGGAGTGTCATCTAAACAACGTCCAGCAAATTGATGTACTCAGTATTATGTAATAAAATTAAAAGTGAAATGGTCCGAGTATTGCCCATATTTGTTGTGTTTTTCGTGAAATAGTATGTGCGCTCTTGGTCAGTATTTTATGTAAACTTTTTCTTATTTTTTTTCTATGTTGCCCTGATAGTAACTGTATAACTATACAAATAATTGTTTCAAATGTAAAGCGATCGTTGATGAGAAATCGCGGGAATAGATTGTGAATTTAGGATTGGTGTAGCCACTGTAAGAAAATTTCCTGTTATTTTTTTTGGCATGTATAGATTAGTTACAGGTTGTAATTTAATTATTAGAGTGAAATGTTATTTTATGCAAATGTGAAAATTATAAAGTCTTCGGTTTTTATATGATAAAAAATGTGTGGAATTTGTCAAATCTATTATTTCTTGTCTATTTCTAAACTTTGAATTTGTTAAAGAAAAAAAAAAAAAAAAAAAATTGCAAAATAAATAAATTTGTTGAATAAAATTGTGAAATTTGTTAAACGATATTAATAAGTTTTCTAATGAAAAACTTATTTTCAAGGGGGTGATGCGAGTGGAGTAATGCCAAGTTAAGAATATTAATTTTTGTTTAGTTAAGATTATAATGTTTAATATAAATTTACTAAAAAATGTGATGATTACGATAAAGCATGTTTGTTAGATTGTAAATTGTTTAAAATGGGTAAAGTTGGTAGTCCTGGACAGAGGAACACAAAGAGCCGGCCTACCCATAAGGGAGTCAGTCTTGAGGCAGGCGCGATACGCGTAAGATATGGAGCCATGTGATCTTAAAAACTAATTGTTTTGTGCCCCTCCGACCTAAATTATTATTATAGAAATTTCATACTCGCATACCCCTAACTTAACTAAACCATTTTCGAAATCAATAAAGCGTTCACAAGTGTCAAAAAGGAGTATTAATATACCCCCCCCTTCCCCCTTGTTTTATAACGGTTTTCAGTCTCGGCGTCGCTACCATGATATTTATACGATACGGCAAAAAGAGTGTAGAGAAACAAAGTGATAAATGAAAGAAAGAGCCGATAGAAAATAAATAGAGAAATAGTAAAGTAGAAAGAAGCGTAAATAAAGAGAGAAAGTATTCACTACATCTGGTGGCGAGCGGTGGTCTTACATCATATTTTGTGAGGCTTACCCACGTGACTTAGTATTTTGATTAAAATTCTTCAAAACCGGTATAATAACCAATAGCGTTAATGAATATTTTATTTCGATTATTAAAATATCTAAATGCAAAGTTGATCTCGTTTGCAGGCAAATTTCGATTTTCATTCCTTAAAATTTCATTGTAAATATAAATTCAAGATGGCGCATCGCCTTCGCATCCTGATAGCGTCCCTGACAAACTTCGCGCCTAAAAATTTAATTTGTTTTTTTTCTTTCTTTTCGTGAGAGTTCGTTGGATTCTGAAATGTTCGTTTGTTCATTCTGAAATGTTCGGTTGTTCCATCGGTTCCGTTACGTTTCGCAGTCTAGTGACTCAAAATTTCTTTTAGTCGCGGTACAGAGTCGGTAGGAAAATTTGTCCGACTCAATATTGCGAGTCATTATTACGTTAAATTTCGTTCATTCGGTTGGAGAGGGCATAGTTTTGAAAATTATCGTGCTGCCTGAAGACTCAATTTTTCTTTTTTTTCGTCTCTTCCACTGTATGCCTGTTTCAGCTTACCTTTTTGCTTTTTGTTTAAAATTTTTGAAATTAGTAGAAATTGTGATATAAAATAGCGATTAATATAGAAAAAATTTGTACGTAAGTAAATTGTTAGTTTAAATACAGTGATACACATTTTATATGGTCCTTTCAAAATGTTTTAGCGAAAATTTGTACCGATTCAAAAACATTTCATGAACATGAGAAATTTTCTGGGTTTCATTAGCAGATTTTTGATTATATTTCGATTGCCTGTATATAATAATAGGATTATTTTGTTTATATAGATTTACGGGCTTTTTGCTTCGCTCGCTTCGCGCTATATAGGTTAAGTTACAGTTAATTGACAGTCGAAAGGTAATCTTAAACATATTAAATTTGTCAGATTATAAGTCGCCGTATAGGATTGTGTTAAATTTCAAAATAAGCAGAATTCGTTTAACTGAAATAGAGAAATTGTGTTGTGAAATTTTTATAAGTTTTTTTTTTATTTTTTATATACTCATTAATTATATACTTACTTATTAACTTATACGTATTTATTAGTTATATATATAATTACATATATTTATATACTCATAAACTTTGGTAGGTAAGCTGATTATCTATTTTTTTTCTCCTCTCTGTTCCTTTCGTTCATTTCACGACAATTCCGACATATTTGGTAAAATGGCTATTGTATTGTAAAGAGGGATTTCTTGTAGGCCTATCGTAAAATATTGTTCGGAGATAAACCGTTACTACGGTATGTCTATTGAGTAGTAAATTTTTAGTTATTTAACAAAATTTTAATTGGTTTAACATAAATAAGCATAGGATTTTTCTTTCATAAGCACAAAGGTTATGCATAAAATTCTAAATTGTTCTTTCCGCGCATAGCATGGAATTTATTAATTATAGGCCTAAAAGCGGCAGTAAAGTTTATTTTTATTTTGGCGGCCAATGTGAGTTACGGTACACATTTTACTAAATCTGGATATTATAATTTTTTTGAATTACAGAAATTTGTGTAGAAAATTCTTTTCATATATTGTTTACGTTTTATAAATTCATTCAATAATCAATTTTATTTGTACAGGTAGGCCGATTTTTATTTTTCTTTCCAGTTCAATGACAATGGTAAAAATTTTTAGTTCAAATTTAGATTGTATTCTAAAAAGGATGTTTTAATTTGATATTTTAATTTGGGTATTAGAAATGAAAAATGTCTTTTTTTTTAGTTCGAGCGTTTGCATGGAAAATATTACGAATTTATGTTAGGATATAATGCAAGTTCATTCGGTTAGGGATATAAAGGATCGCTTACAAACAAAGCGACCGCTCTTAATTATGCAATGGTTTTTTTTTTGTTTACGGTAGGTTATGTGTATTTTTTGAGCGCATATGATCTATTCTTATTTAGTATAATTATGCAAATTTGTAGTTTCACTTGGAAATGATAAATTACTGAGATTTTTGTGATTTGCAAACCATACTGGGGTTTCTGTTGAAGGAGAGAGTTGTATCTCAGATGTAATTTGCTAATTGCGAGTTCAATTCGTATGAAATTTGACGTTTCAAGTTGGAATTACTGTATTAAAATAATTTTTGGTAGTAATATTTAAATTTTTTTTACTTTTTAATAACTGTTTAGAAAATTATTATTGTTTAAACCTTCAGTCGGGGTTAACTAATGCATTTGAAACATTGACTCAAGTGTACACTCGGAAATGGAGCCTTCTAGATAGCCAGTAACGTTTTTGTGGCGTCTTTGTGTGCTCCTCCTCAAAGCAAGAGGGTTCATGATTGTCAGAGAATGGATGACATGAAGTTTCTGGGGTTCATTTTTGTCTTTTGCATTTAGAGGTATTGAGGTGATTTCTGACGATAGTTTGAACAATAATATTTCTTAAATTATACTAACAGTTACTATGTATGGGCGCTTTTATATTTATACTGTACAATTTTGTTTAGCGTTTTATGACTTTTTTTATCTTCTCTGCTGTAACTGCCATAAGTGACCTTATTGGTAGCTAGATTTGATTAAATTTTTGCGAAATTTTGAGATGTGTAATTTTTTTTCTTTCCGTGAATTTGGCCAGAGCAAATGTGTAGATAGTATTTCGAAGTGAACTGTCGAGAAAATTCGATAAATTAAAAATGAAATGATAAGCAGTACAGAAACGTTTCGAATAAACTTTTTTTTTTCAAAATTGCAAAGGCTCGGTTTGGGAGTCAACCAAGTTGAATCCGAGTTCCACATTAAGTGAGTTTAGTCGACCGGATAGGTGATCGATCACCAATGAGAGAGAGAGAAGAGAAACCAAATGGCGCATGGACTTGGCGCAGGATGGTTTCGGAAGAGAAGAGAAGAGACAGAAGAGAGGAACCGAATGCGCATGGACTTGGCGCAGGACAGTTTCGGAAGAGAAGAGAAATTTACGTGTGCAGGGTCTTGGCACACGAAAGTTTCGATCGAAGATGGTCTACTGGTATTTTTCGGGCAGTAGCTGGTCACGTTGCTCGAATGCTTCGCTAAATATGTGTCGCAGCATGCGGTAGACAAGCCACGAGAGCTTGAACGGGTGCCTACGACTGTACTGTCCATACAGACATACAGTAGGTTCGTTGGGAAACGGCCTACGGCGGAGTCATCGTTTGATTGTTGCCAGTAGAAGAGTCTTTCAGCTGGACGTAGGAAGAGCAGCGTTCACCGACAAAAGTGGAGATGAGACAAGGCGAGTTTCTTCATCGACTTCTAGAATTGCAAATTCCGTCCAATTCCAGCGCGTGGTCCCGCTTTCAGATATCTCCCCCCCTGATCCTTTTAGAATTGGACGTCTCTTGTTTTTTTTTTTGCCATTGGAGAGAGAGCGGAACCATTATAGCGTGCTGCCCTGTTGCATGTTGATTGATGCAATCCCTTGCATTCTAGCGAAGTGAGCAGGAGAGCTGCGATTGAAAATTGAAATCCGTTGTCAGCGTGCGGAGTGTCATCTAAACAACGTCCAGCAAATTGATGTACTCAGTATTATGTAATAAAATTAAAAGTGAAATGGTCCGAGTATTGCCCATATTTGTTGTGTTTTTCGTGAAATAGTATGTGCGCTCTTGGTCAGTATTTTATGTAAACTTTTTCTTATTTTTTTCTATGTTGCCCTGATAGTAACTGTATAACTATACAAATAATTGTTTCAAATGTAAAGCGATCGTTGATGAGAAATCGCGGGAATAGATTGTGAATTAGGATTGGTGTAGCCACTGTAAGAAAATTTCCTGTTATTTTTTTTGGCATGTATAGATTAGTTACAGGTTGTAATTTAATTATTAGAGTGAAATGTTATTTTATGCAAATGTGAAAATTATAAAGTCTTCGGTTTTTATATGATAAAAAATGTGTGGAATTTGTCAAATCTATTATTTCTTGTCTATTTCTAAACTTTGAATTTGTTAAAGAAAAAAAAAAAAAAAAAATTGCAAAATAAATAAATTTGTTGAATAAAATTGTGAAATTTGTTAAACGATATTAATAAGTTTTCTAATGAAAAACTTATTTTCAAGGGGGTGATGCGAGTGGAGTAATGCCAAGTTAAGAATATTAATTTTTGTTTAGTTAAGATTATAATGTTTAATATAAATTTACTAAAAAATGTGATGATTACGATAAAGCATGTTTGTTAGATTGTAAATTGTTTAAAATGGGTAAAGTTGGTAGTCCTGGACAGAGGAACACAAAGAGCCGGCCTACCCATAAGGGAGTCAGTCTTGAGGCAGGCGCGATACGCGTAAGATATGGAGCCATGTGATCTTAAAAACTAATTGTTTTGTGCCCCTCTCCGACCTAAATTATTATTATAGAAATTTCATACTCGCATACCCCTAACTTAACTAAACCATTTTCGAAATCAATAAAGCGTTCACAAGTGTCAAAAAGGAGTATTAATATACCCCCCCTTCCCCCTTGTTTTATAACGGTTTTCAGTCTCGGCGTCGCTACCATGATATTTATACGATACGGCAAAAAGAGTGTAGAGAAACAAAGTGATAAATGAAAGAAAGAGCCGATAGAGAATAAATAGAGAAATAGTAAAGTAGAAAGAAGCGTAAATAAAGAGAAAAGTAAATAATAAAAGCGTATTCACTACATCTGGTGGCGAGCGGTGGTCTTACATCATATTTTGTGAGGCTTACCCACGTGACTTAGTATTTTGATTAAAATTCTTCAAAACCGGTATAATAACCAATAGCGTTAATGAATATTTTATTTCGATTATTAAAATATCTAAATGCAAAGTTGATCTCGTTTGCAGGCAAATTTCGATTTTCATTCCTTAAAATTTCATTGTAAATATAAATTCAAGATGGCGCATCGCCTTCGCATCCTGATAGCGTCCCTGACAAACTTCGCGCCTAAAAATTTAATTTGTTTTTTTTTTTCTTTCGTGAGAGTTCGTTGGATTCTGAAATGTTCGTTTGTTCATTCTGAAATGTTCGGTTGTTCCATCGGTTCCGTTACGTTTTCGCAGTCTAGTGACTCAAAATTTCTTTTAGTCGCGGTACAGAGTCGGTAGGAAAATTTGTCCGACTCAATATTGCGAGTCATTATTACGTTAAATTTCGTTCATTCGGTTGGAGAGGGCATAGTTTTGAAAATTATCGTGCTGCCTGAAGACTCAATTTTTCTTTTTTTTCGTCTCTTCCACTGTATGCCTGTTTCAGCTTACCTTTTTGCTTTTTGTTTAAAATTTTTGAAATAGTAGAAATTGTGATATAAAAATAGCGATTAATATAGAAAAAATTTGTACGTAAGTAAATTGTTAGTTTAAATACAGTGATACACATTTTATATGGTCCTTTCAAAATGTTTTAGCGAAAATTTGTACCGATTCAAAACATTTCATGAACATGAGAAATTTTCTGGGTTTCATTAGCAGATTTTTGATTATATTTCGATTGCCTGTATATAATAATAGGATTATTTTGTTTATACAGTGCCCGCGAAAAGTATCCGATCACTCAAGAAAATACAATATTTTCCCTTGATATTCAGAGACACGTAATTCACTTTCTATTTGTTCTAGCGACATCTGGTAACTTTGAGGTTGCTCGCTGATATGAGAGCTATCCAACGCATTCTCAAATTAGTGTTCTGGTAGCCTTCGTTGCGGGTGGCTGTGTCTCAAATTGTCAGATTTCACTGTTTGTGTAAATTTCTTGATATTTTTTTTTTTTTTACAGAAAGTGGTGTAAATAAAATTTATATATAATGTGTGCTAAAAAACAACTTAAGAGTGATTGTCGAGGTGCTATTGTTGCTTTGCATGCATGTGGGAAATCACAGAGACAGATAGCTAAGGAATTAAACATATCCCAAAGTACCGTTAATTTATGGGTTTCACGGGCTGAGAACAATGGTGGCCTAACCACGCCAGTCCCTAAAAAACGATCTGGCAGACCGAGAAAAACAAATTCGCGAACAGACAACTTATGAAACGTTTAGTATTGAAAAACCCAACAATAACTGCGAAAGAAATAAAATTAATATGAATAATTTGTTATCTGGTGTTTCTGAACGAACTATCCAGGAGCGGCTCCAAAAAGAACTCGGATTACCATCTCGCCATGCTGCTAAGAAACCGTTCATTAATGAAAAAATGCGTAAAAAACGTGTCGCATTTTGTAAAAAATACATTCATTGGACTGTTGATGACTGGAAGAAGGTTTTATTTAGCGATGAGTCGACATTTTTGACATTCAGAAGTTGTCCAAAAAAGGTTCACCGGCCTATTGGCTCAAATAGGATGGACCCTAAATACACCCTAAAGACAATGAAACACCCTCCAAGTGTGATGGTTTGGGGTTGTTTCGGTTACTATGGGCGTGGAAACTTATATTTTCTTCCGAAGAACACAACTATGAATGGTGCACGGTATTTAGCAATGCTACAGGATAAACTTCCAATGGCAATGGCAATCCAAAGGACAAAAACATACATGCATGATGGTGCACCATGTCACAGGGCCAAAATAGTGACAAAATGGATTACTGACAATAAATTTGATATTTTGGATTGGCCTGGTAATAGTCCAGATCTCAATCCGATAGAAAATCTGTGGCTAATAATAAAAATAAGGTTGAATGCCACGACACTGGCTCAGTCGAAAAATTACAAGAGGCCATCAAAAAGGTATGGTGCAAGGAAATATCAGTGGAAGTTTGTCAAAACTTGATTAAATCCATGCCAAAACGTCTAGAACAAGTCATCCAAACCAAAGGACAGATGACAAAATACTAATATAAGGTTAGTATACATTTAAACATTGTTTTTTATGTAAAAAATACAAATTTTAAGGGTGATCGGATACTTTTCGCGGGCACTGTATAGATTTACGGGCTTTTTGCTTCGCTCGCTTCGCGCTATATAGGTTAAGTTACAGTTAATTGACAGTCGAAAGGTAATCTTAAACATATTAAATTTGTCAGATTATAAGTCGCCGTATAGGATTGTGTTAAATTTCAAAATAAGCAGAATTCGTTTAACTGAAATAGAGAAATTGTGTTGTGAATTTTTTTATGTTTTTTTTTTATTTTTTTATATACTCATTAATTATATACTTACTTATTAACTTATACGTATTTATTAGTTATATATATAATTACATATATTTATATACTCATAAACTTTGGTAGGTAAGCTGATTATCTATTTTTTTTTCTCCTCTCTGTTCCTTTCGTTCATTTCACGACAATTCCGACATATTTGGTAAAATGGCTATTGTATTGTAAAGAGGGATTTCTTGTAGGCCTATCGTAAAATATTGTTCGGAGATAAACCGTTACTACGGTATGTCTATTGAGTAGTAAATTTTTAGTATATTTAACAAAATTTTAATTGGTTTAACATAAATAAGCATAGGATTTTTCTTTCATAAGCACAAAGGTTATGCATAAAATTCTAAATTGTTCTTTCCGCGCATAGCATGGAATTTATTAATTATAGGCCTAAAAGCGGCAGTAAAGTTTATTTTTATTTTGGCGGCCAATGTGAGTTACGGTACACATTTTACTAAATCTGGATATTATAATTTTTTTGAATTACAGAAATTTGTGTAGAAAATTCTTTTCATATATTGTTTACGTTTTATAAATTCATTCAATAATCAATTTTATTTGTACAGGTAGGCCGATTTTTATTTTTCTTTCCAGTTCAATGACAATGGTAAAAATTTTTAGTTCAAATTTAGATTGTATTCTAAAAAGGATGTTTTAATTTGATATTTTAATTTGGGTATTAGAAATGAAAAATGTCTTTTTTTTTAGTTCGAGCGTTTGCATGGAAATATTACGAATTTATGTTAGGATATAATGCAAGTTCATTCGGTTAGGGATATAAAGGATCGCTTACAAACAAAGCGACCGCTCTTAATTATGCAATGGTTTGTTTTTTGTTTACGGTAGGTTATGTGTATTTTTTGAGCGCATATGATCTATTCTTATTTAGTATAATTATGCAAATTTGTAGTTTCACTTGGAAATGATAAATTACTGAGATTTTTGTGATTTGCAAACCATACTGGGGTTTCTGTTGAAGGAGAGAGTTGTATCTCAGATGTAATTTGCTAATTGCGAGTTCAATTCGTATGAAATTTGACGTTTCAAGTTGGAATTACTGTATTAAAATAATTTTTGGTAGTAATATTTAAATTTTTTTTACTTTTAATAACTGTTTAGAAAATTATTATTGTTTAAACCTTCAGTCGGGGTTAACTAATGCATTTGAAACATTGACTCAAGTGTACACTCGGAAATGGAGCCTTCTAGATAGCCAGTAACGTTTTTGTGGCGTCTTTGTGTGCTCCTCCTCAAAGCAAGAGGGTTCATGATTGTCAGAGAATGGATGACATGAAGTTTCTGGGGTTCATTTTTGTCTTTTGCATTTAGAGGTATTGAGGTGATTTCTGACGATAGTTTGAACAATAATATTTCTTAAATTATACTAACAGTTACTATGTATGGGCGCTTTTATATTTATACTGTACAATTTTGTTTAGCGTTTTATGACTTTTTTTATCTTCTCTGCTGTAACTGCCATAAGTGACCTTATTGGTAGCTAGATTTGATTAAATTTTTGCGAAATTTTGAGATGTGTAATTTTTTTTCTTTCCGTGAATTTGGCCAGAGCAAATGTGTAGATAGTATTTCGAAGTGAACTGTCGAGAAAATTCGATAAATTAAAAATGAAATGATAAGCAGTACAGAAACGTTTCGAATAAACTTTTTTTTTTCAAAATTGCAAAGGCTCGGTTTGGGAGTCAACCAAGTTGAATCCGAGTTCCACATTAAGTGAGTTTAGTCGACCGGATAGGTGATCGATCACCAATGAGAGAGAGAGAAGAGAAACCAAATGGCGCATGGACTTGGCGCAGGATGGTTTCGGAAGAGAAGAGAAGAGACAGAAGAGAGGAACCGAATGCGCATGGACTTGGCGCAGGACAGTTTCGGAAGAGAAGAGAAATTTACGTGTGCAGGGTCTTGGCACACGAAAGTTTCGATCGAAGATGGTCTACTGGTATTTTTCGGGCAGTAGCTGGTCACGTTGCTCGAATGCTTCGCTAAATATGTGTCGCAGCATGCGGTAGACAAGCCACGAGAGCTTGAACGGGTGCCTACGACTGTACTGTCCATACAGACATACAGTAGGTTCGTTGGGAAACGGCCTACGGCGGAGTCATCGTTTGATTGTTGCCAGTAGAAGAGTCTTTCAGCTGGACGTAGGAAGAGCAGCGTTCACCGACAAAAGTGGAGATGAGACAAGGCGAGTTTCTTCATCGACTTCTAGAATTGCAAATTCCGTCCAATTCCAGCGCGTGGTCCCGCTTTCAGATATCTCCCCCCCCTGATCCTTTTAGAATTGGACGTCTCTTGTTTTTTTTTTTCGCCATTGGAGAGAGAGCGGAACCATTATAGCGTGCTGCCCTGTTGCATGTTGATTGATGCAATCCCTTGCATTCTAGCGAAGTGAGCAGGAGAGCTGCGATTGAAAATTGAAATCCGTTGTCAGCGTGCGGAGTGTCATCTAAACAACGTCCAGCAAATTGATGTACTCAGTATTATGTAATAAAATTAAAAGTGAAATGGTCCGAGTATTGCCCATATTTGTTGTGTTTTTCGTGAAATAGTATGTGCGCTCTTGGTCAGTATTTTATGTAAACTTTTTCTTATTTTTTTTCTATGTTGCCCTGATAGTAACTGTATAACTATACAAATAATTGTTTCAAATGTAAAGCGATCGTTGATGAGAAATCGCGGGAATAGATTGTGAATTTAGGATTGGTGTAGCCACTGTAAGAAAATTTCCTGTTATTTTTTTTGGCATGTATAGATTAGTTACAGGTTGTAATTTAATTATTAGAGTGAAATGTTATTTTATGCAAATGTGAAAATTATAAAGTCTTCGGTTTTTATATGATAAAAATGTGTGGAATTTGTCAAATCTATTATTTCTTGTCTATTTCTAAACTTTGAATTTGTTAAAGAAAAAAAAAAAAAAAAAAATTGCAAAATAAATAAATTTGTTGAATAAAATTGTGAAATTTGTTAAACGATATTAATAAGTTTTCTAATGAAAAACTTATTTTCAAGGGGGTGATGCGAGTGGAGTAATGCCAAGTTAAGAATATTAATTTTTGTTTAGTTAAGATTATAATGTTTAATATAAATTTACTAAAAAATGTGATGATTACGATAAAGCATGTTTGTTAGATTGTAAATTGTTTAAAATGGGTAAAGTTGGTAGTCCTGGACAGAGGAACACAAAGAGCCGGCCTACCCATAAGGGAGTCAGTCTTGAGGCAGGCGCGATACGCGTAAGATATGGAGCCATGTGATCTTAAAAACTAATTGTTTTGTGCCCCTCTCCGACCTAAATTATTATTATAGAAATTTCATACTCGCATACCCTAACTTAACTAAACCATTTTCGAAATCAATAAAGCGTTCACAAGTGTCAAAAAGGAGTATTAATATACCCCCCCCTTCCCCCTTGTTTTATAACGGTTTTCAGTCTCGGCGTCGCTACATGATATTTATACGATACGGCAAAAAGAGTGTAGAGAAACAAAGTGATAAATGAAAGAAAGAGCCGATAGAAAATAAATAGAGAAATAGTAAAGTAGAAAGAAGCGTAAATAAAGAGAGAAAGTATTCACTACATCTGGTGGCGAGCGGTGGTCTTACATCATATTTTGTGAGGCTTACCCACGTGACTTAGTATTTTGATTAAAATTCTTCAAAACCGGTATAATAACCAATAGCGTTAATGAATATTTTATTTCGATTATTAAAATATCTAAATGCAAAGTTGATCTCGTTTGCAGGCAAATTTCGATTTTCATTCCTTAAAATTTCATTGTAAATATAAATTCAAGATGGCGCATCGCCTTCGCATCCTGATAGCGTCCCTGACAAACTTCGCGCCTAAAATTTAATTTGTTTTTTTTCTTTCTTTTCGTGAGAGTTCGTTGGATTCTGAAATGTTCGTTTGTTCATTCTGAAATGTTCGGTTTTCCATCGGTTCCGTTACGTTTCGCAGTCTAGTGACTCAAAATTTCTTTTAGTCGCGGTACAGAGTCGGTAGGAAAATTTGTCCGACTCAATATTGCGAGTCATTATTACGTTAAATTTCGTTCATTCGGTTGGAGAGGGCATAGTTTTGAAAATTATCGTGCTGCCTGAAGACTCAATTTTTCTTTTTTTTCGTCTCTTCCACTGTATGCCTGTTTCAGCTTACCTTTTTGCTTTTTGTTTAAAATTTTTGAAATTAGTAGAAATTGTGATATAAAAATAGCGATTAATATAGAAAAAATTTGTACGTAAGTAAATTGTTAGTTTAAATACAGTGATACACATTTATATGGTCCTTTCAAAATGTTTTAGCGAAAATTTGTACCGATTCAAAAACATTTCATGAACATGAGAAATTTTCTGGGTTTCATTAGCAGATTTTTGATTATATTTCGATTGCCTGTATATAATAATAGGATTATTTTGTTTATATAGATTTACGGGCTTTTTGCTTCGCTCGCTTCGCGCTATATAGGTTAAGTTACAGTTAATTGACAGTCGAAAGGTAATCTTAAACATATTAAATTTGTCAGATTATAAGTCGCCGTATAGGATTGTGTTAAATTTCAAAATAAGCAGAATTCGTTTAACTGAAATAGAGAAATTGTGTTGTGAAATTTTTATAAGTTTTTTTTTTTATTTTTTTATATACTCATTAATTATATACTTACTTATTAACTTATACGTATTTATTAGTTATATATATAATTACATATATTTATATACTCATAAACTTTGGTAGGTAAGCTGATTATCTATTTTTTTTCTCCTCTCTGTTCCTTTCGTTCATTTCACGACAATTCCGACATATTTGGTAAAATGGCTATTGTATTGTAAAGAGGGATTTCTTGTAGGCCTATCGTAAAATATTGTTCGGAGATAAACCGTTACTACGGTATGTCTATTGAGTAGTAAATTTTTAGTTATTTAACAAAATTTTAATTGGTTTAACATAAATAAGCATAGGATTTTTCTTTCATAAGCACAAAGGTTATGCATAAAATTCTAAATTGTTCTTTCCGCGCATAGCATGGAATTTATTAATTATAGGCCTAAAAGCGGCAGTAAAGTTTATTTTTATTTTGGCGGCCAATGTGAGTTACGGTACACATTTTACTAAATCTGGATATTATAATTTTTTTGAATTACAGAAATTTGTGTAGAAAATTCTTTTCATATATTGTTTACGTTTTATAAATTCATTCAATAATCAATTTTATTTGTACAGGTAGGCCGATTTTTATTTTTCTTTCCAGTTCAATGACAATGGTAAAAATTTTTAGTTCAAATTTAGATTGTATTCTAAAAAGGATGTTTTAATTTGATATTTTAATTTGGGTATTAGAAATGAAAAATGTCTTTTTTTTTAGTTCGAGCGTTTGCATGGAAAATATTACGAATTTATGTTAGGATATAATGCAAGTTCATTCGGTTAGGGATATAAAGGATCGCTTACAAACAAAGCGACCGCTCTTAATTATGCAATGGTTTGTTTTTTGTTTACGGTAGGTTATGTGTATTTTTTGAGCGCATATGATCTATTCTTATTTAGTATAATTATGCAAATTTGTAGTTTCACTTGGAAATGATAAATTACTGAGATTTTTGTGATTTGCAAACCATACTGGGGTTTCTGTTGAAGGAGAGAGTTGTATCTCAGATGTAATTTGCTAATTGCGAGTTCAATTCGTATGAAATTTGACGTTTCAAGTTGGAATTACTGTATTAAAATAATTTTTGGTAGTAATATTTAAATTTTTTTTACTTTTTAATAACTGTTTAGAAAATTATTATTGTTTAAACCTTCAGTCGGGGTTAACTAATGCATTTGAAACATTGACTCAAGTGTACACTCGGAAATGGAGCCTTCTAGATAGCCAGTAACGTTTTTGTGGCGTCTTTGTGTGCTCCTCCTCAAAGCAAGAGGGTTCATGATTGTCAGAGAATGGATGACATGAAGTTTCTGGGGTTCATTTTTGTCTTTTGCATTTAGAGGTATTGAGGTGATTTCTGACGATAGTTTGAACAATAATATTTCTTAAATTATACTAACAGTTACTATGTATGGGCGCTTTTATATTTATACTGTACAATTTTGTTTAGCGTTTTATGACTTTTTTTTATCTTCTCTGCTGTAACTGCCATAAGTGACCTTATTGGTAGCTAGATTTGATTAAATTTTTGCGAAATTTTGAGATGTGTAATTTTTTTTCTTTCCGTGAATTTGGCCAGAGCAAATGTGTAGATAGTATTTCGAAGTGAACTGTCGAGAAAATTCGATAAATTAAAATGAAATGATAAGCAGTACAGAAACGTTTCGAATAAACTTTTTTTTTCAAAATTGCAAAGGCTCGGTTTGGGAGTCAACCAAGTTGAATCCGAGTTCCACATTAAGTGAGTTTAGTCGACCGGATAGGTGATCGATCACCAATGAGAGAGAGAGAAGAGAAACCAAATGGCGCATGGACTTGGCGCAGGATGGTTTCGGAAGAGAAGAGAAGAGACAGAAGAGAGGAACCGAATGCGCATGGACTTGGCGCAGGACAGTTTCGGAAGAGAAGAGAAATTTACGTGTGCAGGGTCTTGGCACACGAAAGTTTCGATCGAAGATGGTCTACTGGTATTTTTCGGGCAGTAGCTGGTCACGTTGCTCGAATGCTTCGCTAAATATGTGTCGCAGCATGCGGTAGACAAGCCACGAGAGCTTGAACGGGTGCCTACGACTGTACTGTCCATACAGACATACAGTAGGTTCGTTGGGAAACGGCCTACGGCGGAGTCATCGTTTGATTGTTGCCAGTAGAAGAGTCTTTCAGCTGGACGTAGGAAGAGCAGCGTTCACCGACAAAAGTGGAGATGAGACAAGGCGAGTTTCTTCATCGACTTCTAGAATTGCAAATTCCGTCCAATTCCAGCGCGTGGTCCCGCTTTCAGATATCTCCCCCCCTGATCCTTTTAGAATTGGACGTCTCTTGTTTTTTTTTTCGCCATTGGAGAGAGAGCGGAACCATTATAGCGTGCTGCCCTGTTGCATGTTGATTGATGCAATCCCTTGCATTCTAGCGAAGTGAGCAGGAGAGCTGCGATTGAAAATTGAAATCCGTTGTCAGCGTGCGGAGTGTCATCTAAACAACGTCCAGCAAATTGATGTACTCAGTATTATGTAATAAAATTAAAAGTGAAATGGTCGAGTATTGCCCATATTTGTTGTGTTTTTCGTGAAATAGTATGTGCGCTCTTGGTCAGTATTTTATGTAAACTTTTTCTTATTTTTTTTCTATGTTGCCCTGATAGTAACTGTATAACTATACAAATAATTGTTTCAAATGTAAAGCGATCGTTGATGAGAAATCGCGGGAATAGATTGTGAATTTAGGATTGGTGTAGCCACTGTAAGAAAATTTCCTGTTATTTTTTTTGGCATGTATAGATTAGTTACAGGTTGTAATTTAATTATTAGAGTGAAATGTTATTTTATGCAAATGTGAAAATTATAAAGTCTTCGGTTTTTATATGATAAAAAATGTGTGGAATTTGTCAAATCTATTATTTCTTGTCTATTTCTAAACTTTGAATTTGTTAAAGAAAAAAAAAAAAAAAAAAAATTGCAAAATAAATAAATTTGTTGAATAAAATTGTGAAATTTGTTAAACGATATTAATAAGTTTTCTAATGAAAAACTTATTTTCAAGGGGGTGATGCGAGTGGAGTAATGCCAAGTTAAGAATATTAATTTTTGTTTAGTTAAGATTATAATGTTTAATATAAATTTACTAAAAAATGTGATGATTACGATAAAGCATGTTTGTTAGATTGTAAATTGTTTAAAATGGGTAAAGTTGGTAGTCCTGGACAGAGGAACACAAAGAGCCGGCCTACCCATAAGGGAGTCAGTCTTGAGGCAGGCGCGATACGCGTAAGATATGGAGCCATGTGATCTTAAAAACTAATTGTTTTGTGCCCCTCTCCGACCTAAATTATTATTATAGAAATTTCATACTCGCATACCCCTAACTTAACTAAACCATTTTCGAAATCAATAAAGCGTTCACAAGTGTCAAAAAGGAGTATTAATATACCCCCCCTTCCCCCTTGTTTTATAACGGTTTTCAGTCTCGGCGTCGCTACAATGATATTTATACGATACGGCAAAAAGAGTGTAGAGAAACAAAGTGATAAATGAAAGAAAGAGCCGATAGAAATAAATAGAGAAATAGTAAAGTAGAAAGAAGCGTAAATAAAGAGAGAAAGTATTCACTACATCTACATCTGGTGGCGAGCGGTGGTCTTACATCATATTTTGTGAGGCTTACCCACGTGACTTAGTATTTTGATTAAAATTCTTCAAACCGGTATAATAACCAATAGCGTTAATGAATATTTTATTTCGATTATTAAAATATCTAAATGCAAAGTTGATCTCGTTTGCAGGCAAATTTCGATTTTCATTCCTTAAAATTTCATTGTAAATATAAATTCAAGATGGCGCATCGCCTTCGCATCCTGATAGCGTCCCTGACAAACTTCGCGCCTAAAAATTTAATTTGTTTTTTTTTCTTTCTTTCGTGAGAGTTCGTTGGATTCTGAAATGTTCGTTTGTTCATTCTGAAATGTTCGGTTGTTCCATCGGTTCCGTTACGTTTCGCAGTCTAGTGACTCAAAATTTCTTTTAGTCGCGGTACAGAGTCGGTAGGAAAATTTGTCCGACTCAATATTGCGAGTCATTATTACGTTAAATTTCGTTCATTCGGTTGGAGAGGGCATAGTTTTGAAAATTATCGTGCTGCCTGAAGACTCAATTTTTCTTTTTTTTTCGTCTCTTCCACTGTATGCCTGTTTCAGCTTACCTTTTTGCTTTTTGTTTAAAATTTTTGAAATTAGTAGAAATTGTGATATAAAAATAGCGATTAATATAGAAAAAATTTGTACGTAAGTAAATTGTTAGTTTAAATACAGTGATACACATTTTATATGGTCCTTTCAAAATGTTTTAGCGAAAATTTGTACCGATTCAAAAACATTTCATGAACATGAGAAATTTTCTGGGTTTCATTAGCAGATTTTTGATTATATTTCGATTGCCTGTATATAATAATAGGATTATTTTGTTTATATAGATTTACGGGCTTTTTGCTTCGCTCGCTTCGCGCTATATAGGTTAAGTTACAGTTAATTGACAGTCGAAAGGTAATCTTAAACATATTAAATTTGTCAGATTATAAGTCGCCGTATAGGATTGTGTTAAATTTCAAAATAAGCAGAATTCGTTTAACTGAAATAGAGAAATTGTGTTGAAATTTTTTATAAGTTTTTTTTTTATTTTTTATATACTCATTAATTATATACTTACTTATTAACTTATACGTATTTATTAGTTATATATATAATTACATATATTTATATACTCATAAACTTTGGTAGGTAAGCTGATTATCTATTTTTTTTCTCCTCTCTGTTCCTTTCGTTCATTTCACGACAATTCCGACATATTTGGTAAAATGGCTATTGTATTGTAAAGAGGGATTTCTTGTAGGCCTATCGTAAAATATTGTTCGGAGATAAACCGTTACTACGGTATGTCTATTGAGTAGTAAATTTTTAGTTATTTAAAAAATTTTAATTGGTTTAACATAAATAAGCATAGGATTTTTCTTTCATAAGCACAAAGGTTATGCATAAATTCTAAATTGTTCTTTCCGCGCATAGCATGGAATTTATTAATTATAGGCCTAAAAGCGGCAGTAAAGTTTATTTTTATTTTGGCGGCCAATGTGAGTTACGGTACACATTTTACTAAATCTGGATATTATAATTTTTTTTTTGAATTACAGAAATTTGTGTAGAAAATTCTTTCATATATTGTTTTACGTTTTATAAATTCATTCAATAATCAATTTTATTTGTACAAGGTAGGCCGATTTTTATTTTCTTTCCAGTTCAATGACAATGGTAAAATTTTTAGTTCAAATTTATTGTATTCTAAAAAGGATGTTTTAATTTGATATTTTAATTTGGGTATTAGAAATGAAAATGTCTTTTTTTTTAGTTCGAGCGTTTGCATGGAAAATATTACGAATTTATGTTAGGATATAATGCAAGTTCATTCGGTTGGGATATAAGGATCGCTTACAACAAAGCGACCGCTCTTATTATGCAATGGTTTGTTTTTTGTTTACGGTAGGTTTATGTGTATTTTTGAGCGCATATGATCTATTCTTATTTAGTATAATTATGCAAATTTAGTTTCACTTGGAAATGATAAATTACTGAGATTTTGTGATTTGCAAACCATACTGGGGTTTCTGTTGAAGGAGAGAGTTTATCTCAATGTAATTTGCTAATTGCGAGTTCAATTCGTATGAAATTTGACGTTTCAAGTTGGAATTACTGTATTAAAATATTTTTGGTAGTAATATTTAAATTTTTTTACTTTTTAATAACTGTTTAGAAATTATTATTGTTTAAAACCTTCAGTCGGGGTTAACTAATTGCATTTGAAACATTGACTCAAGTGTACAACTCGGAAATGGAGCCTTCTAGATAGCCAGTAACGTTTTTTGTGGCGTCTTTGTGTGCCTCCTCCTCAAAGCAAGAGGGTTCATTTGTCAGAGAATGGATGACATGAAGTTTCTGGGTTCATTTTTGTCTTTTGCATTTAGAGGTATTGGGGATTTCTGACGATAGTTTGAACAAATATTTCTTAAATTATACTAACAGTTACTATGTATGGGCGCTTTTATATTTATACTGTACAATTTTGTTTAGCGTTTTATATGACTTTTTTTTATCTCTCTGCTGTAACTGCCATAAGTGACCTTATTGTAGCTAGATTTGATTAAATTTTGCGAATTTTGAGATGTGTAATTTTTTTTCTTTCCGTGAATTTGGCCAGAGCAATGTGTAGATAGTATTTCGAAGTGAACTGTCGAGAAAATTCGATAAATTAAAAATGAAATGATAAGCAGTACAGAAACGTTTCGAATAAACTTTTTTTTCAAATTGCAAAGGCTCGGTTTGGGAGTCAACCGAAGTTGAATCCGAGTTCCACATTAAGTGAGTTTAGTCGACCGGATAGGTGATCGATCACCAATGAGGAGAGAGAAGAGAACCAAATGGCGCATGGACTTGGCGCAGGATGGTTTCGGAAGAGCAGAGAGAGACAGAAGAGAGGAACCGAATGCGCATGGACTTGGCGCAGGACAGTTTCGAAGAGAGAGAAATTTACGTGTGCAGGGTCTTGGCACACGAAAGTTTCGATCGAAGATGGTCTACTGGTATTTTTCGGGCAGTAGCTGGTCACGTTGCTCGAATGCTTCGCTAACTATGTTCGCAGCATGCGGTAGACAAGCCACGAGAGCTTGAACGGGTGCCTACGACTGTACTGTCCATACAGACATACAGTAGGTTCGTTGGGAAACGGCCTACGGCGGAGTCATCGTTTGATTGTTGCCAGTAGAAGAGTCTTTCAGCTGGACGTAGGAAGACAGCGTTCACCGACAAAAGTGGAGATGAGACAAGGCGAGTTTTCTTCATCGACTTCTAGAATTGCAAATTCCGTCCAATTCCAGCGCGTGGTCCCGCTTTCAGATATCTCCCCCCCCTGATCCTTTTAGAATTGGACGTCTCTTGTTTTTTTTTTTTCGCCATTGGAGAGAGAGCGGAACCTTATAGCGTGCTGCCCTGTTGCATGTTGATTGATGCAATCCCTTGCATTCTAGCGAAGTGAGCAGGAGAGCTGCGATTGAAAATTGAAATCCGTTTCAGCGTGCGGAGTGTCATCTAAACAACGTCCAGCAAATTGATGTACTCAGTATTATGTAATAAATTAAAAGTGAAATGGTCCGAGTATTGCCCATATTTGTTGTGTTTTTCGTGAAATAGTATGTGCGCTCTTGGTCAGTATTTTATTGTAAACTTTTTCTTATTTTTTTTCTATGTTGCCCTGATAGTAACTGATAACTATACAATAATTGTTTCAAATGTAAAGCGATCGTTGATGAGAAATCGCGGGAATAGATTGTGAATTTAGGATTGGTGTAGCCACTGTAAGAAAATTTCCTGTTATTTTTTTTGGCATGTATAGATTAGTTACAGGTTGTATTTAATTATTAGAGTGAAATGTTATTTTATGCAAATGTGAAAATTATAAAGTCTTCGGTTTTTTATATGATAAAAAATGTGTGGAATTTGTCAAATCTATTATTTCTTGTCTATTTCTAAACTTTGAATTTGTTAAAGAAAAAAAAAAAAAAAAATTGCAAAATAAATAATTTGTTGAATAAATTGTGAATTTGTTAAACGATATTATAAGTTTTCTAATGAAAACTTATTTTCAAGGGGGTGATGCGAGTGGAGTAATGCCAAGTTAAGAATATTAATTTTTGTTTAGTTAAGATTATAATGTTTAATATAATTTACTAAAAAATGTGATGATTACGATAAAGCATGTTTGTTAGATTGTAAATTGTTTAAATGGGTAAGTTGGTAGTCCTGGACAGAGGAACACAAAGAGCCGGCCTACCCATAAGGGAGTCAGTCTTGAGGCAGGCGCGATACGCGTAAGATATGGAGCCATGTGATCTTAAAACTAATTGTTTTGTGCCCCTCTCGACCTAATTATTATTATAGAAATTTCATACTCGCATACCCCTAACTTAACTAAACCATTTTCGAAATCAATAAAGCGTTCACAGTGTCAAAAAGGAGTATTAATATACCCCCCCCTTCCCCCTTGTTTTATAACGGTTTTCAGTCTCGGCGTCGCTACCATGATATTTATACGATACGGCAAAAGAGTGTAGAGAAACAAAGTGATAAATGAAAGAAAGAGCCGATAGAAAATAAATAGAGAAATAGTAAAGTAGAAAGAAGCGTAAATAAAGAGATAAAGTATTCACTACATCTGGTGGCGAGCGGTGGTCTTACATCATATTTGTGAGGCTTACCCACGTGACTTAGTATTTTGATTAAAATTCTTCAAAACCGTATAATAACCAATAGCGTTAATGAATATTTTATTTCGATTATTAAATATCTAAATGCAAGTTGATCTCGTTTGCAGGCAAATTTCGATTTTCATTCCTTAAAATTTCATTGTAAATATAAATTCAAGATGGCGCATCGCCTTCGCATCCTGATAGCGTCCCTGACAAACTTCGCGCCTAAAAATTTAATTTGTTTTTTTTCTTTCTTTTCGTGAGAGTTCGTTGGATTCTGAAATGTTCGTTTGTTCATTCTGAATGTTCGGTTGTTCCATCGGTTCCGTTACGTTTCGCAGTCTAGTGACTCAAAATTTCTTTTAGTCGCGGTACAGAGTCGGTAGAAAATTTGTCCGACTCAATATTGCGAGTCATTATTACGTTAAATTTCGTTCATTCGGTTGGAGAGGGCATAGTTTTGAAAATTATCGTGCTGCCTGAAGACTCAATTTTTCTTTTTTTTCGTTCTCTTCCACTGTATGCCTGTTTCAGCTTACCTTTTTGCTTTTTGTTTAAAATTTTTGAAATTAGTAGAAATTGTGATATAAAATAGCGATTAATATAGAAAAAATTTGTACGTAAGTAAATTGTTAGTTTAAATACAGTGATACACATTTTATATGGTCCTTTCAAAATGTTTTAGCGAAAATTTGTACCGATTCAAAAACATTTCATGAACATGAGAAATTTTCTGGTTTCATTAGCAGATTTTTGATTATATTTCGATTGCCTGTATATAATAATAGGATTATTTGTTTATATAGATTTACGGGCTTTTTGCTTCGCTCGCTTCGCGCTATATAGGTTAAGTTTACAGTTAATTGACAGTCGAAAGGTAATCTTAAACATATTAAATTTGTCAGATTATAAGTCGCCGTATAGGATTGTGTTAATTTCAAATAAGCAGAATTCGTTTAACTGAAATAGAGAAATTGTGTTGTGAAATTTTTTTATGTTTTTTTTTTATTTTTTATATACTCATTATTATATACTTACTTATTAACTTATACGTATTTATTAGTTATATATAATTACATATATTTATATACTCATAAACTTTGGTAGGTAAGCTGATTATCTATTTTTTTTTCTCCTCTCTGTTCCTTTCGTTCATTTCACGACAATTCCGACATATTTGGTAAAATGGCTATTGTATTGTAAAGAGGGATTTCTTGTAGGCCTATCGTAAAATATTGTTCGGAGATAAACCGTTACTACGGTATGTCTATTGAGTAGTAAATTTTAGTTATTTAACAAAATTTTAATTGGTTTAACATAAATAAGCATAGGATTTTTCTTTCATAAGCACAAAGGTTATGCATAAAATTCTAAATTGTTCTTTCCGCGCATAGCATGGAATTTATTAATTATAGGCCTAAAAGCGGCAGTAAAGTTTATTTTTATTTTGGCGGCCAATGTGAGTTACGGTACACATTTTACTAAATCTGGATATTATAATTTTTTTGAATTACAGAAATTTGTGTAGAAAATTCTTTTCATATATTGTTTACGTTTTATAAATTCATTCAATAATCAATTTTATTTGTACAGGTAGCCGATTTTTATTTTTCTTTCCAGTTCAATGACAATGGTAAAAATTTTTAGTTCAAATTTAGATTGTATTCTAAAAAGGATGTTTTAATTTGATATTTTAATTTGGGTATTAGAAATGAAAATGTCTTTTTTTTTAGTTCGAGCGTTTGCATGGAAAATATTACGAATTTATGTTAGGATATAATGCAAGTTCATTCGGTTAGGGATATAAAGGATCGCTTACAAACAAAGCGACCGCTCTTAATTATGCAATGGTTTGTTTTTTGTTTACGGTAGGTTATGTGTATTTTTTGAGCGCATATGATCTATTCTTATTTAGTATAATTATGCAAATTTGTAGTTTCACTTGGAAACGATAAATTACTGAGATTTTTGTGATTTGCAAACCATACTGGGGTTTCTGTTGAAGGAGAGAGTTGTATCTCAGATGTAATTTGCTAATTGCGAGTTCAATTCGTATGAAATTTGACGTTTCAAGTTGGAATTACTGTATTAAAATAATTTTTGGTAGTAATATTTAAATTTTTTTTACTTTTTAATAACTGTTTAGAAAATTATTATTGTTTAAACCTTCAGTCGGGGTTAACTAATGCATTTGAAACATTGACTCAAGTGTACACTCGGAAATGGAGCCTTCTAGATAGCCAGTAACGTTTTTGTGGCGTCTTTGTGTGCTCCTCCTCAAAGCAAGAGGGTTCATGATTGTCAGAGAATGGATGACATGAAGTTTCTGGGGTTCATTTTTGTCTTTTGCATTTAGAGGTATTGAGGTGATTTCTGACGATAGTTTGAACAATAATATTTCTTAAATTATACTAACAGTTACTATGTATGGGCGCTTTTATATTTATACTGTACAATTTTGTTTAGCGTTTTATGACTTTTTTTATCTTCTCTGCTGTAACTGCCATAAGTGACCTTATTGGTAGCTAGATTTGATTAAATTTTTGCGAAATTTTGAGATGTGTAATTTTTTTTCTTTCCGTGAATTTGGCCAGAGCAAATGTGTAGATAGTATTTCGAAGTGAACTGTCGAGAAAATTCGATAAATTAAAAATGAAATGATAAGCAGTACAGAAACGTTTCGAATAAACTTTTTTTTTTCAAAATTGCAAAGGCTCGTTTGGAGTCAACCAAGTTGAATCCGAGTTCCACATTAAGTGAGTTTAGTCGACCGGATAGGTGATCGATCACCAATGAGAGAGAGAGAAGAGAAACCAAATGGCGCATGGACTTGGCGCAGGATGGTTTCGGAAGAGAAGAGAAGAGACAGAAGAGAGGAACCGAATGCGCATGGACTTGGCGCAGGACAGTTTCGGAAGAGAGAGAAATTTACGTGTGCAGGGTCTTGGCACACGAAAATTTCGATCGAAGATGGTCTACTGGTATTTTTCGGGCAGTAGCTGGTCACGTTGCTCGAATGCTTCGCTAAATATGTGTCGCAGCATGCGGTAGACAAGCCACGAGAGCTTGAACGGGTGCCTACGACTGTACTGTCCATACAGACATACAGTAGGTTCGTTGGGAAACGGCCTACGGCGGAGTCATCGTTTGATTGTTGCCAGTAGAAGAGTCTTTCAGCTGGACGTAGGAAGAGCAGCGTTCACCGACAAAAGTGGAGATGAGACAAGGCGAGTTTCTTCATCGACTTCTAGAATTGCAAATTCCGTCCAATTCCAGCGCGTGGTCCCGCTTTCAGATATCTCCCCCCCTGATCCTTTTAGAATTGGACGTCTCTTGTTTTTTTTTTTCGCCATTGGAGAGAGAGCGGAACCATTATAGCGTGCTGCCCTGTTGCATGTTGATTGATGCAATCCCTTGCATTCTAGCGAAGTGAGCAGGAGAGCTGCGATTGAAAATTGAAATCCGTTGTCAGCGTGCGGAGTGTCATCTAAACAACGTCCAGCAAATTGATACTGAGTATTATGTAATAAAATTAAAAGTGAAATGGTCCGAGTATTGCCCATATTTGTTGTGTTTTTCGTGAAATAGTATGTGCGCTCTTGGTCAGTATTTTATGTAAACTTTTTCTTATTTTTTTCTATGTTGCCCTGATAGTAACTGTATAACTATACAAATAATTGTTTCAAATGTAAAGCGATCGTTGATGAGAAATCGCGGGAATAGATTGTGAATTTAGGATTGGTGTAGCCACTGTAAGAAAATTTCTGTTATTTTTTTTGGCATGTATAGATTAGTTACAGGTTGTAATTTAATTATTAGAGTGAAATGTTATTTTATGCAAATGTGAAAATTATAAAGTCTTCGGTTTTTTATATGATAAAAAATGTGTGGAATTTGTCAAATCTATTATTTCTTGTCTATTTCTAAACTTTGAATTTGTTAAAGAAAAAAAAAAAAAAAAAATTGCAAAATAAATAAATTTGTTGAATAAAATTGTGAAATTTGTTAAACGATATTAATAAGTTTTCTAATGAAAAACTTATTTTCAAGGGGGTGATGCGAGTGGAGTAATGCCAAGTTAAGAATATTAATTTTTGTTTAGTTAAGATTATAATGTTTAATATAAATTTACTAAAAATGTGATGATTACGATAAAGCATGTTTGTTAGATTGTAAATTGTTTAAAATGGGTAAAGTTGGTAGTCCTGGACAGAGGAACACAAAGAGCCGGCCTACCCATAAGGGAGTCAGTCTTGAGGCAGGCGCGATACGCGTAAGATATGGAGCCATGTATCTTAAAAACTAATTGTTTTGTGCCCCTCTCCGACCTAAATTATTATTATAGAAATTTCATACTCGCATACCCCTAACTTAACTAAACCATTTTCGAAATCAATAAAGCGTTCACAAGTGTCAAAAAGGAGTATTAATATACCCCCCCTTCCCCCTTGTTTTATAACGGTTTTCAGTCTCGGCGTCGCTACCATGATATTTATACGATACGGCAAAAAGAGTGTAGAGAAACAAAGTGATAAATGAAAGAAAGAGCCGATAGAGAATAAATAGAGAAATAGTAAAGTAGAAAGAAGCGTAAATAAAGAGATAAATAATCGTATTCACTACATCTGGTGGCGAGCGGTGGTCTTACATCATATTTTGTGAGGCTTACCCACGTGACTTAGTATTTTGATTAAAATTCTTCAAAACCGGTATAATAACCAATAGCGTTAATGAATATTTTATTTCGATTATTAAAATATCTAAATGCAAAGTTGATCTCGTTTGCAGGCAAATTTCGATTTTCATTCCTTAAAATTTCATTGTAAATATAAATTCAAGATGGCGCATCGCCTTCGCATCCTGATAGCGTCCCTGACAAACTTCGCGCCTAAAAATTTAATTTGTTTTTTTTCTTTCTTTTCGTGAGAGTTCGTTGGATTCTGAAATGTTCGTTTGTTCATTCTGAAATGTTCGGTTGTTCCATCGGTTCCGTTACGTTTCGCAGTCTAGTGACTCAAAATTTCTTTTAGTCGCGGTACAGAGTCGGTAGGAAAATTTGTCCGACTCAATATTGCGAGTCATTATTACGTTAAATTTCGTTCATTCGGTTGGAGAGGGCATAGTTTTGAAAATTATCGTGCTGCCTGAAGACTCAATTTTTCTTTTTTTTTCGTCTCTTCCACTGTATGCCTGTTTCAGCTTACCTTTTTGCTTTTTGTTTAAAATTTTTGAAATTAGTAGAAATTGTGATATAAAAATAGCGATTAATATAGAAAAAATTTGTACGTAAGTAAATTGTTAGTTTAAATACAGTGATACACATTTTATATGGTCCTTTCAAAATGTTTTAGCGAAAATTTGTACCGATTCAAAAATATTTCATGAACATGAGAAATTTTCTGGGTTTCATTAGCAGATTTTTGATTATATTTCGATTGCCTGTATATAATAATAGGATTATTTTGTTTATATAGATTTACGGGCTCTTTGCTTCGCTCGCTTCGCGCTATATAGGTTAAGTTACAGTTAATTGACAGTCGAAAGGTAATCTTAAACATATTAAATTTGTCAGATTATAAGTCGCCGTATAGGATTGTGTTAAATTTCAAAATAAGCAGAATTCGTTTAACTGAAATAGAGAAATTGTGTTGTGAAATTTTTTATAAGTTTTTTTTTATTTTTTTATACTCATTAATTATATACTTACTTATTAACTTATACGTATTTATTAGTTATATATATAATTACATATATTTATATACTCATAAACTTTGGTAGGTAAGCTGATTATCTATTTTTTTTCTCCTCTCTGTTCCTTTCGTTCATTTCACGACAATTCCGACATATTTGGTAAAATGGCTATTGTATTGTAAAGAGTGATTTCTTGTAGGCCTATCGTAAAATATTGTTCGGAGATAAACCGTTACTACGGTATGTCTATTGAGTAGTAAATTTTTAGTTATTTAACAAAATTTTAATTGGTTTAACATAAATAAGCATAGGATTTTTCTTTCATAAGCACAAAGGTTATGCATAAAATTCTAAATTGTTCTTTCCGCGCATAGCATGGAATTTATTAATTATAGGCCTAAAAGCGGCAGTAAAGTTTATTTTTATTTTGGCGGCCAATGTGAGTTACGGTACACATTTTACTAAATCTGGATATTTAGTTATTTAACAAAATTTTAATTGGTTTAACATAAATAAGCATAGGATTTTTCTTTCATAAGCACAAAGGTTATGCATAAAATTCTAAATTGTTCTTTCCGCGCATAGCATGGAATTTATTAATTATAGGCCTAAAAGCGGCAGTAAAGTTTATTTTTATTTTGGCGGCCAATGTGAGTTACGGTACACATTTTACTAAATCTGGATATTATAATTTTTTTGAATTACAGAAATTTGTGTAGAAAATTCTTTTCATATATTGTTTACGTTTTATAAATTCATTCAATAATCAATTTTATTTGTACAGGTAGGCCGATTTTTATTTTTCTTTCCAGTTCAATGACAATGGTAAAAATTTTTAGTTCAAATTTAGATTGTATTCTAAAAAGGATGTTTTAATTTGATATTTTAATTTGGGTATTAGAAATGAAAAATGTCTTTTTTTTTAGTTCGAGCGTTTGCATGGAAAATATTACGAATTTATGTTAGGATATAATGCAAGTTCATTCGGTTAGGGATATAGAGGCTCGCTTACAAACAAAGCGACCGCTCTTAATTATGCAATGGTTTGTTTTTTGTTTACGGTAGGTTATGTGTATTTTTTGAGCGCATATGATCTATTCTTATTTAGTATAATTATGCAAATTTGTAGTTTCACTTGGAAATGATAAATTACTGAGATTTTTGTGATTTGCAAACCATACTGGGGTTTCTGTTGAAGGAGAGAGTTGTATCTCAGATGTAATTTGCTAATTGCGAGTTCAATTCGTATGAAATTTGACGTTTCAAGTTGGAATTACTGTATTAAAATAATTTTTGGTAGTAATATTTAAATTTTTTTTACTTTTTAATAACTGTTTAGAAAATTATTATTGTTTAAACCTTCAGTCGGGGTTAACTAATGCATTTGAAACATTGACTCAAGTGTACACTCGGAAATGGAGCCTTCTAGATAGCCAGTAACGTTTTTGTGGCGTCTTTGTGTGCTCCTCCTCAAAGCAAGAGGGTTCATGATTGTCAGAGAATGGATGACATGAAGTTTCTGGGGTTCATTTTTGTCTTTTGCATTTAGAGGTATTGAGGTGATTTCTGACGATAGTTTGAACAATAATATTTCTTAAATTATACTAACAGTTACTATGTATGGGCGCTTTTATATTTATACTGTACAATTTTGTTTAGCGTTTTATGACTTTTTTTATCTTCTCTGCTGTAACTGCCATAAGTGACCTTATTGGTAGCTAGATTTGATTAAATTTTTGCGAAATTTTGAGATGTGTAATTTTTTTTCTTTCGTGAATTTGGCCAGAGCAAATGTGTAGATAGTATTTCGAAGTGAACTGTCGAGAAAATTCGATAAATTAAAAATGAAATGATAAGCAGTACAGAAACGTTTCGAATAAACTTTTTTTTTTCAAAATTGCAAAGGCTCGGTTTGGGAGTCAACCAAGTTGAATCCGAGTTCCACATTAAGTGAGTTTAGTCGACCGGATAGGTGATCGATCACCAATGAGAGAGAGAGAAGAGAAACCAAATGGCGCATGGACTTGGCGCAGGATGGTTTCGGAAGAGAAGAGAAGAGACAGAAGAGAGGAACCGAATGCGCATGGACTTGGCGCAGGACAGTTTCGGAAGAGAAGAGAAATTTACGTGTGCAGGGTCTTGGCACACGAAAGTTTCGATCGAAGATGGTCTACTGGTATTTTTCGGGCAGTAGCTGGTCACGTTGCTCGAATGCTTCGCTAAATATGTGTCGCAGCATGCGGTAGACAAGCCACGAGAGCTTGAACGGGTGCCTACGACTGTACTGTCCATACAGACATACAGTAGGTTCGTTGGGAAACGGCCTACGGCGGAGTCATCGTTTGATTGTTGCCAGTAGAAGAGTCTTTCAGCTGGACGTAGGAAGAGCAGCGTTCACCGACAAAAGTGGAGATGAGACAAGGCGAGTTTCTTCATCGACTTCTAGAATTGCAAATTCCGTCCAATTCCAGCGCGTGGTCCCGCTTTCAGATATCTCCCCCCCCTGATCCTTTTAGAATTGGACGTCTCTTGTTTTTTTTTTCGCCATTGGAGAGAGAGCGGAACCATTATAGCGTGCTGCCCTGTTGCATGTTGATTGATGCAATCCCTTGCATTCTAGCGAAGTGAGCAGGAGAGCTGCGATTGAAAATTGAAATCCGTTGTCAGCGTGCGGAGTGTCATCTAAACAACGTCCAGCAAATTGATGTACTCAGTATTATGTAATAAAATTAAAAGTGAAATGGTCCGAGTATTGCCCATATTTGTTGTGTTTTTCGTGAAATAGTATGTGCGCTCTTGGTCAGTATTTTATGTAAACTTTTTCTTATTTTTTTTCTATGTTGCCCTGATAGTAACTGTATAACTATACAAATAATTGTTTCAAATGTAAAGCGATCGTTGATGAGAAATCGCGGGAATAGATTGTGAATTTAGGATTGGTGTAGCCACTGTAAGAAAATTTCTGTTATTTTTTT
The DNA here is from genome assembly GCA_023014485.1 of Bathynomus jamesi. Classification (NCBI taxonomy): domain Eukaryota; kingdom Metazoa; phylum Arthropoda; class Malacostraca; order Isopoda; family Cirolanidae; genus Bathynomus; species Bathynomus jamesi. The sequence goes on along the minus strand of JAJOZX010006790.1, from coordinate 5,858 downwards.
TGGCATGTATAGATTAGTTACAGGTTGTAATTTAATTATTAGAGTGAAATGTTATTTTATGCAAATGTGAAAATTATAAAGTCTTCGGTTTTTATATGATAAAAAATGTGTGGAATTTGTCAAATCTATTATTTCTTGTCTATTTCTAAACTTTGAATTTGTTAAAGAAAAAAAAAAAAAAAAAAATTGCAAAATAAATAAATTTGTTGAATAAAATTGTGAAATTTGTTAAACGATATTAATAAGTTTTCTAATGAAAAACTTATTTTCAAGGGGGTGATGCGAGTGGAGTAATGCCAAGTTAAGAATATTAATTTTTGTTTAGTTAAGATTATAATGTTTAATATAAATTTACTAAAAAATGTGATGATTACGATAAAGCATGTTTGTTAGATTGTAAATTGTTTAAAATGGGTAAAGTTGGTAGTCCTGGACAGAGGAACACAAAGAGCCGGCCTACCCATAAGGGAGTCAGTCTTGAGGCAGGCGCGATACGCGTAAGATATGGAGCCATGTATCTTAAAAACTAATTGTTTTGTGCCCCTCTCCGACCTAAATTATTATTATAGAAATTTCATACTCGCATACCCCTAACTTAACTAAACCATTTTCGAAATCAATAAAGCGTTCACAAGTGTCAAAAAGGAGTATTAATATACCCCCCCTTCCCCCTTGTTTTATAACGGTTTTCAGTCTCGGCGTCGCTACCATGATATTTATACGATACGGCAAAAAGAGTGTAGAGAAACAAAGTGATAAATGAAAGAAAGAGCCGATAGAGAATAAATAGAGAAATAGTAAAGTAGAAAGAAGCGTAAATAAAGAGAGAAAGTATTCACTACATCTGGTGGCGAGCGGTGGTCTTACATCATATTTTGTGAGGCTTACCCACGTGACTTAGTATTTTGATTAAAATTCTTCAAAACCGGTATAATAACCAATAGCGTTAATGAATATTTTATTTCGATTATTAAAATATCTAAATGCAAAGTTGATCTCGTTTGCAGGCAAATTTCGATTTTCATTCCTTAAAATTTCATTGTAAATATAAATTCAAGATGGCGCATCGCCTTCGCATCCTGATAGCGTCCCTGACAAACTTCGCGCCTAAAAATTTAATTTGTTTTTTTTCTTTCTTTTCGTGAGAGTTCGTTGGATTCTGAAATGTTCGTTTGTTCATTCTGAAATGTTCGGTTGTTCCATCGGTTCCGTTACGTTTCGCAGTCTAGTGACTCAAAATTTCTTTTAGTCGCGGTACAGAGTCGGTAGGAAAATTTGTCCGACTCAATATTGCGAGTCATTATTACGTTAAATTTCGTTCATTCGGTTGGAGAGGGCATAGTTTTGAAAATTATCGTGCTGCCTGAAGACTCAATTTTTTTTTTTTTCGTCTCTTCCACTGTATGCCTGTTTCAGCTTACCTTTTTGCTTTTTGTTTAAAATTTTTGAAATTAGTAGAAATTGTGATATAAAAATAGCGATTAATATAGAAAAAATTTGTACGTAAGTAAATTGTTAGTTTAAATACAGTGATACACATTTTATATGGTCCTTTCAAAATGTTTTAGCGAAAATTTGTACCGATTCAAAAATTTCATGAACATGAGAAATTTTCTGGGTTTCATTAGCAGATTTTTGATTATATTTCGATTGCCTGTATATAATAATAGGATTATTTTGTTTATATAGATTTACGGGCTTTTGCTTCGCTCGCTTCGCGCTATATAGGTTAAGTTACAGTTAATTGACAGTCGAAAGGTAATCTTAAACATATTAAATTTGTCAGATTATAAGTCGCCGTATAGGATTGTGTTAAATTTCAAAATAAGCAGAATTCGTTTAACTGAAATAGAGAAATTGTGTGTGAAATTTTTTATAAGTTTTTTTTTATTTTTTTATATACTCATTAATTATATACTTACTTATTAACTTATACGTATTTATTAGTTATATATATAATTACATATATTTATATACTCATAAACTTTGGTAGGTAAGCTGATTATCTATTTTTTTTTCTCCTCTCTGTTCCTTTCTTCATTTCACGACAATTCCGACATATTTGGTAAAATGGCTATTGTATTGTAAAGAGGATTTCTTGTAGGCCTATCGTAAAATATTGTTCGGAGATAAACCGTTACTACGGTATGTCTATTGAGTAGTAAATTTTTAGTTATTCAACAAAATTTTAATTGGTTTAACATAAATAAGCATAGGATTTTTCTTTCATAAGCACAAAGGTTATGCATAAAATTCTAAATTGTTCTTTCCGCGCATAGCATGGAATTTATTAATTATAGGCCTAAAAGCGGCAGTAAAGTTTATTTTTATTTTGGCGGCCAATGTGAGTTACGGTACACATTTTACTAAATCTGGATATTTAGTTATTTAACAAAATTTTAATTGGTTTAACATAAATAAGCATAGGATTTTTCTTTCATAAGCACAAAGGTTATGCATAAAATTCTAAATTGTTCTTTCCGCGCATAGCATGGAATTTATTAATTATAGGCCTAAAAGCGGCAGTAAAGTTTATTTTTATTTTGGCGGCCAATGTGAGTTACGGTACACATTTTACTAAATCTGGATATTATAATTTTTTTGAATTACAGAAATTTGTGTAGAAAATTCTTTTCATATATTGTTTACGTTTTATAAATTCATTCAATAATCAATTTTATTTGTACAGGTAGGCCGATTTTTATTTTTCTTTCCAGTTCAATGACAATGGTAAAAATTTTTAGTTCAAATTTAGATTGTATTCTAAAAAGGATGTTTTAATTTGATATTTTAATTTGGGTATTAGAAATGAAAAATGTCTTTTTTTTTAGTTCGAGCGTTTGCATGGAAAATATTACGAATTTATGTTAGGATATAATGCAAGTTCATTCGGTTAGGGATATAGAGGCTCGCTTACAAACAAAGCGACCGCTCTTAATTATGCAATGGTTTGTTTTTTGTTTACGGTAGGTTATGTGTATTTTTTGAGCGCATATGATCTATTCTTATTTAGTATAATTATGCAAATTTGTAGTTTCACTTGGAAACGATAAATTACTGAGATTTTTGTGATTTGCAAACCATACTGGGGTTTCTGTTGAAGGAGAGAGTTGTATCTCAGATGTAATTTGCTAATTGCGAGTTCAATTCGTATGAAATTTGACGTTTCAAGTTGGAATTACTGTATTAAAATAATTTTTGGTAGTAATATTTAAATTTTTTTTACTTTTTAATAACTGTTTAGAAAATTATTATTGTTTAAACCTTCAGTCGGGGTTAACTAATGCATTTGAAACATTGACTCAAGTGTACACTCGGAAATGGAGCCTTCTAGATAGCCAGTAACGTTTTTGTGGCGTCTTTGTGTGCTCCTCCTCAAAGCAAGAGGGTTCATGATTGTCAGAGAATGGATGACATGAAGTTTCTGGGGTTCATTTTTGTCTTTTGCATTTAGAGGTATTGAGGTGATTTCTGACGATAGTTTGAACAATAATATTTCTTAAATTATACTAACAGTTACTATGTATGGGCGCTTTTATATTTATACTGTACAATTTTTTTAGCGTTTTATGACTTTTTTTATCTTCTCTGCTGTAACTGCCATAAGTGACCTTATTGGTAGCTAGATTTGATTAAATTTTTGCGAAATTTTGAGATGTGTAATTTTTTTTCTTTCCGTGAATTTGGCCAGAGCAAATGTGTAGATAGTATTTCGAAGTGAACTGTCGAGAAAATTCGATAAATTAAAAATGAAATGATAAGCAGTACAGAAACGTTTCGAATAAACTTTTTTTTTTCAAAATTGCAAAGGCTCGGTTTGGGAGTCAACCAAGTTGAATCCGAGTTCCACATTAAGTGAGTTTAGTCGACCGGATAGGTGATCGATCACCAATGAGAGAGAGAGAAGAGAAACCAAATGGCGCATGGACTTGGCGCAGGATGGTTTCGGAAGAGAAGAGAAGAGACAGAAGAGAGGAACCGAATGCGCATGGACTTGGCGCAGGACAGTTTCGGAAGAGAAGAGAAATTTACGTGTGCAGGGTCTTGGCACACGAAAGTTTCGATCGAAGATGGTCTACTGGTATTTTTCGGGCAGTAGCTGGTCACGTTGCTCGAATGCTTCGCTAAATATGTGTCGCAGCATGCGGTAGACAAGCCACGAGAGCTTGAACGGGTGCCTACGACTGTACTGTCCATACAGACATACAGTAGGTTCGTTGGGAAACGGCCTACGGCGGAGTCATCGTTTGATTGTTGCCAGTAGAAGAGTCTTTCAGCTGGACGTAGGAAGAGCAGCGTTCACCGACAAAAGTGGAGATGAGACAAGGCGAGTTTCTTCATCGACTTCTAGAATTGCAAATTCCGTCCAATTCCAGCGCGTGGTCCCGCTTTCAGATATCTCCCCCCCCTGATCCTTTTAGAATTGGACGTCTCTTGTTTTTTTTTTTCGCCATTGGAGAGAGAGCGGAACCATTATAGCGTGCTGCCCTGTTGCATGTTGATTGATGCAATCCCTTGCATTCTAGCGAAGTGAGCAGGAGAGCTGCGATTGAAAATTGAAATCCGTTGTCAGCGTGCGGAGTGTCATCTAAACAACGTCCAGCAAATTGATGTACTGAGTATTATGTAATAAAATTAAAAGTGAAAGGGTCCGAGTATTGCCCATATTTGTTGTGTTTTTCGTGAAATAGTATGTGCGCTCTTGGTCAGTATTTTATGTAAACTTTTTCTTATTTTTTTTCTATGTTGCCCTGATAGTAACTGTATAACTATACAAATAATTGTTTCAAATGTAAAGCGATCGTTGATGAGAAATCGCGGGAATAGATTGTGAACTTAGGATTGGTGTAGCCACTGTAAGAAAATTTTCTGTTATTTTTTTTGGCATGTATAGATTAGTTACAGGTTGTAATTTAATTATTAGAGTGAAATGTTATTTTATGCAAATGTGAAAATTATAAAGTCTTCGGTTTTTATATGATAAAAAATGTGTGGAATTTGTCAAATCTATTATTTCTTGTCTATTTCTAAACTTTGAATTTGTTAAAGAAAAAAAAAAAAAAAAAATTGCAAAATAAATAAATTTGTTGAATAAAATTATGAAATTTGTTAAACGATATTAATAAGTTTTCTAATGAAAAACTTATTTTCAAGGGGGTGATGCGAGTGTAGTAATGCCAAGTTAAGAATATTAATTTTTGTTTAGTTAAGATTATAATGTTTAATATAAATTTACTAAAAAATGTGATGATTACGATAAAGCATGTTTGTTAGATTGTAAATTGTTTAAAATGGGTAAAGTTGGTAGTCCTGGACAGAGGAACACAAAGAGCCGGCCTACCCATAAGGGAGTCAGTCTTGAGGCAGGCGCGATACGCGTAAGATATGGAGCCATGTAATCTTAAAAACTAATTGTTTTGTGCCCCTCTCCGACCTAAATTATTATTATAGAAATTTCATACTCGCATACCCCTAACTTAACTAAACCATTTTCGAAATCAATAAAGCGTTCACAAGTGTCAAAAAGGAGTATTAATATATACCCCCCCTTCCCCCTTGTTTTATAACGGTTTTCAGTCTCGGCGTCGCTACCATGATATTTATACGATACGGCAAAAAGAGTGTAGAGAAACAAAGTGATAAATGAAAGAAAGAGCCGATAGAGAATAAATAGAGAAATAGTAAAGTAGAAAGAAGCGTAAATAAAGAGAGAAAGTAAATTCACTACATCTGGTGGCGAGCGGTGGTCTTACATCATATTTTGTGAGGCTTACCCACGTGACTTAGTATTTTGATTAAAATTCTTCAAAACCGGTATAATAACCAATAGCGTTAATGAATATTTTATTTCGATTATT